>VYZW01046733.1:34167-45852 GCA_013401315.1 Balaeniceps rex
CCGTCCAACAGTCTTGGCTCCCTTTCTATATCCCCTAGATATGAACCTGAGCAAAAAATGGCATATATTTTGGCTGGTTTGTATCTACCTGTGGATAGGCCTACCTAATTTGGGTAATATTAATTAGTCAATTCAAGATACATTAGGGAGACAACTAAGGGTCAGATGGATGGGTAGTGTGAATGTATAGTTATTGTTTCACTGGGAAACAAGTTTAAAAAAACCCAAACACATCTATTGGATTATTTTATGATGAAAAATCTCCGGCTCTGTGATGTGATTACACCTTATTCTGTTTTGTAGTGGCTTTTTATTTGCTTTTTTTTAATTTTATTTTTATTTTATTTACATGCTACATACAGTAAACGTATCCCATACATCATAAAGAGTTAGAATTTTAGAGTTCATCTTATCTGTGTTCAGAAATTATCCATGTAGGTCTCATACATTAATCAGGTTGCTGTGTCTAAACAGAACCATTTAAACACTTGTTACTTGGTTAGGCAGTAGATTTACACATCTGAATAGCCATTGAGAAATTCTTGCAGGAAAAGCACAGGTTTCCAGTTGTCTTCCAATAGATCTCCACTATTGTCAAGAGACATCAGTGAAATTTTCTTCATTGCTAAAACCCCTCAAACTTTTGTTTATAGCAAAGTGCAGAATACAGACCATGGCTTAACACTTATGGCCTGGTATTTTGGTTAAGTGTTTTAACTGGAAAGATAGGTCAGAAATTAATGGTTATTGCTGTGGTTTCAGAAGGTGATCCCCAAAATGTATATACGCTCTTCACCTTTTCTTTCTTTATATATCTATTTCTGTAGGCATCTCCTAAACTACTTTTGTTTATGTAACTCACCATCTGGTGAGGTTTCTTCCTTTTATAGTCAGCCTATATTATTCATTTAAATGAATGCCACAACTTTATCAACAATTATTATTTTATCCACAAGAGGATATTAATTATTCTGGCTATAACCTAGCATCTTTCTTTTTGAACCTGTACAGTTCCTAATTAATTTGACAAACAACTCAAATTTTCAGACTAAGCAACTGCTTTATTTTCATTCTTACTATTAACACAGGTCAAACTGAACAACTTAGCTACATATCACTGTGTCTTACCAACTTCCTTACTTATCCAGGCTAAGCTCTGTTTGTGTGTTTGCTTATGTTGATCTATAATAGGTTTATGGTTTTCCACCTACTTTTCTGCACCTATAATATCATAATACTGTTAACTATTTACTACCAGCTCGTAACCAAAAATCTTCTAGACCATATGAGAGCACACTCAGCTGTTACAGCAGGAGTTCTAGGTGCATAGGCAGTAGTAATTAGTAAGACCTCAGTCCATTCCACTCAGATGGGAAACTTTTTCTTTTTAAATGTTATTTTCAATATATCAGAGTAAGAAACCAAAATATTTTAGGTATGGGATGTACAGCTTCTTGTTCACAACTTGATGGATGAGATCTTAGAGCAAGGCGGAGAGGATTCCTACAGCTTGCCTCATGGTTCCTCAGTTCTCACCTTCTTTCCACTCAGCCCCTCCTTTTATTATGTCTTTACATTAAAGTTGCAATAGTATTAACATCTGGTTTATTATATTTAAATAATTTGTTTGTGGAAGAATCCAAATACTGGTTTCTGTTTACTTTATAGCTTCTTTCTTGAGAAATTCTGCTTCTGGGACACCTTGTCTCAGTTTCGCAGGGTATTCATTTTACTTATCTCACACATACTTGTTTATAATAGTCAAAGCTGAGAGTTAGAAGAAAGATAGAGAGCCCAGTATGTGACCCATTTGAGCAAAACAGAGCCTACATAAATGAAAGACACAAAGTCATTACTATTTCCTTACATCAGCTACAGTTACTGCAGTACCTGTAGTTTCCATCCCCAAAGCTTCTGCTACATGGAGCTCTACATGGAGTTCAGGGCAGATGTCCTCTTCTTGTGATGTATTTTGGTTTTATATATGATACCAGCTTAGATAGATATATTCTGCAGCCACTTATGTGCGACTTTTTCCAATAACTTTTAAAAAACTGTATAGCTATCACCAAGATCTGAACAGTTGTTCAGATACAGTGCTGGAACCTGATTACGAGGAAGACATTTTTGACCATTAAGAAATAATCTACAAAGATTTTTTTTTTTTTCTTAACAATTTTTTGACACACATCTTTTTACATTAAGAACCCAGAATTATAGATGTACAAAGGATATTACTGAGAAGGTCTAAGGTTTTAAGGTGGGATTCACCAGCTTGCTTTATATGTGTTGTATTGAAATGTACATATCTATACATAGTTATCACACATTACTGTATGAGAAATAGCAGTTTCCCCTTAAATTTAATAGATCATTGCGAGTTATTTGAATAGAGTAGATGAGGTTCTAGTAAGTTCTTCTGGACACATGTGCTGTAGGGCATGTAAACCAACTTCCTTCACTTTCAAAAAGCATGGCAAAAAACCCAATGCTAATCTAAACAAGTGAGAACTATTTAACTCATAGACGCCCTCACATCTCTAATAGCTTAATTACTTAAACAAAGCTTTAGGTAGGAACAGCTTTATTAAAAGTGTTTAATCATTGTTAACTTGAATGCAGTCATTCAAAATGTTTTTTTTTCCTAAGACTTCACATTGTTCTAATCCATGTAGAATAGTTAATTTTATCAAAAAACCAGCTGATCAGAACACTAGGGCAATATATTGCAAATAAGCCTAAATATCATATTAATAGTTTAAAAGGCTGTGGGTTTTAATAGTAACAGAAGTAGTAGTAGCAATTTATGCCTCTGCAAATGACTTTGCAATTTATCCTACATACAGACTCACTGGATCTAGTGTTCCTGATCTTATTGTGAGCATGAGTAACCAGATGTGGCTTCATTTACAATCTGATGACAGCATTGGCTCACCAGGATTCAAAGCTGTTTATCAAGGTACGAACTAAATTAACTCTTTTAAACTCATGTTGTAACTTCCTTCATTACATCCCAACAAATTTTTTTCAAATAGGCATTTAGTCCTTTCACAAATTTAGAGTTTTGATACTGCCGCTATTGTTAATTAATGGTTAATGGAGATATGGCTTTGCAAATACCCACAAAATAACTAAAAACAATCTGAAGTAAAAATGGAAGATATTGTTCTAATGTTTTTGCCTGAAGGTCAATCCAAACTACAAATTTCTATCATATTTGAAAAATTTTAAATGTTACTTTCTGCTAACCTGTGTAATTCTTTATATAAGATATTATTTGAAAATTATGTTTAGTTTTCTACTTTATTGGGGTAGTTACAAAACTTGTTTTCGTGCCTTACCAAGAATCTTCACAGACCTAAATCAAAATTAGTATGTGATAAAAACAACAGAACAGATGTATTATATATGATTGTGGAAATTAAGATGATGTACAAGATTGTGGAAATTTAACCCCAAAAAAGTGATCTAAATTACCCTAGCCTCATTTGTGTTGCTTCTGTCTCAAAGAGATGAGAACCTTGGCAACATAAGCATCTTTATTTTTTCTTGACTGTGAGCTTCAATTTGATACTTTCTGAAGTTGATTCATTCTAGTAAAAAATACCTGATATCTCATAGTATATATGCATGTATTGAAATTTTCCATTTTACTAGGTTGCATAGACCTGCAGCTAGAAAGAACTCTTGCTTATTAAGATATGGTATCATTTTTGATTTTTTTCCATGTTAATTAGTTCACCTTAAATATAAGGACAAAACCAGTTAATACTATTTTTAGTAGTTTCTTATGGGCATATATGGTGAAAATGATTTGATAGTAATTTTGTCAAAATAGTTTTGTACAAAAGATGCTGCAAAACATTGAGAGATCGTTCACTGTTCAGTAACTGAAAGTAACTTTATTAGAAGAGTGGGAGTACTCCCTAAACATTTTCCATAAACTGAAGCACCCTATCTAAATGTTTCATTTCACTTGTAGTTACCTTACTGTTTCAACACCAAAACAGGCAAAATAAAGAGTGAAAAGTTATGTAGATGTTAGCTTCAAGTTTAGTAAACTATACTTTTATCGCACTAAGGATATTAAGACAGGCTTGCCTGCACAGGTTTTTATAAGTCGTGTCTGCAGCTGATTGAGAACTCTAATGATGAAAGGAACAAGAACGGAAAATGCTCCCCAGTGGTCAGCCAGGAAACCCAGTGTTGGTTCTCCACACCAGTGTCCTTCTACAGGTGGTCTCTCCATTGAAGCAGATTAGGATTATATTTTCACCATGATTTTTCCCTAGTACTATATACTTTTGTTTGGGACTCATACAAACTCAGCATTGCTTATTCCCACTCATGGTACTGATAGAAGTATGCTAATTAGGTTGTGTTGTACATTTGTAAATTGTTAAGTTTCTGTGTGCATATATTGTTGGATAATATTTATTGAGTGTTTAAATTCCTATTATCTACTTTTTTATGCACCTTGTTTTGGTTTTCTTTAATGTGAACTGAAATCTACAAAGCAAGAAGGAGAGGGGGAGAAAGATGGGGTGATTCTCATGATGGTAGCAATTGTTTCCCATGAGAATCCTCCATAGCAACACTACTGGGATTTGCAGGTTCATGGCCATGAGAATAACAATATGAGAACAACAAGGAAAAAGTACCGTCACAGAGGCTTTTGAAACACTATCACAATTGCTTAAGTGAGACGTTACAGAGCTGTGAGTAAAAAAGCAGATGCAGGCCCATAGCATTACTATGGCTAACGTTAAGGTATCTTAAGACATTGTGCAACACATTCAGCCTATACAGTTACACTGCTCAAGTATGTTGTGTTGCCTGAAGGCAATGACATATTCTTTAAGTTAATCCCACCCCTTCTCGTCCCTTCTTTCACAGTTTCATCTTTTTTGCTTGTGTCATTTCTAGGGACGGTGTTTGTTAAGACAATATATTTTCTTTATAGAATCCATTTGTGAATTACATAAAGTGGAAATAGTGAGTATATAGTGGAAAGAGAGTATTGGCACAAGTTATGTATCTGACACTTTGCATTTTTTCCTCAATCCAAAATTATGAACTTTATCTCATCGTACCTCTATCAAAAAGTTCAAAAATTTAAATCTATCTGCAGTTATTTTTCTGCTATCATTTCTCTTTCTGGTATTTCTAATCTAAAGGTGCCTGTTTTCTTTTCTGTATTTGTCTAACTTATCAAAGATATCTTATTTCATTTATGGAGTTCCACCTCTTCTGGGGACTTTCTGAAAACAACTGAAGCATACACTGTGAATTTTGCAGTAGTAGTGGCATCTCTTTATGAAGTATATTGTTATCATTTGTTGCTTGGATTCTGGCTTTCAGTCTTGTTTTACAACCAATTGTGAGTCCTTCTGTGTTTTTGTAGTTTTGGAATTTAATTCCAGAATTATAAAATATGAAATGATTAGAATCTCAGAAGTGTAGTAAATGTGTTAATATGAAAATGAATTATAACTTTTTTCTCTGTTTTACCTCAATGCTCTCATTAGTTTTATTAGAATGTTCTCATCTTGTTTTACTGTTGACAAAACTTTTATCCATCTGCACTCTCAACATATCTCCTGTTTTAGGCCAAGTGTACAATCTTAAACCTCTATCCTGTCACAAGATACCTCAATGATTCTGCTTCTTCTTTGTTTAACAGTCAAAGAACCAGTCCAAAAATAGAATCTCATTTTAACGATAATAAAGTTAATGGATTGTGACATGTGACCTCAAAGACACTCTTTGTGATTTCAGTTAGCTAAAAAGAAAGCAAACTGCAGGCTTTGATGGCTTATACATGGTCTATAGAGACAAAGTAAAGGCCATCCTTATTTGAATCTTTTTTTACCAAAATATCTGAGTTTTGCTCAGGATTAGAACATGACACCTCACCCTTTTGGGCAATATTTTATGATTGACCAACTGAATCTTGACTTTGTACCTATTACAGTACAATCAATTTTTTATATTAATATTTACAAAGTGTTATAGACTCATTGCAGTTTATAGAAAATTGTTACTTTAGCTGAGCTTTGTCTCACTTTAATTATGAAACAGAGGAGCATTTTGATGATCCAGTTCACCTATCCTACATTAGTATGTCCACCTAAAAATGGCATGAAATGATGCCTGTAAATTAACTGATGCTATATACAGATTTTGTATATGACTAGTAAATTTAATCCTGTTTACAGTTTGCCTAAGGAATTAAGGGAGGAACAATTCTTGCCCTATTCTTATGCCTCTTCTTTGGCTCACCTTCAGAAAGATCTCAATGTCAGAAATATGTAGTGCTATCTATATTCTTATTACTCAAATTTCTTGATTTTGAATACAGTTGAAACTTACTTTAAGAAAATTTCTGTAGTCTGCCTAATTAGTGTCCTGGTTTCAGCTGGGTTAGAGTTACTTTTCTTCCTAGTAGCTGGCATAGTGCTGTGTTTTGGATTTAGTAGGAGAAGAATGCTGATAACACACTGATGTTTTAGTTGTTGCTAAGTAGTGCTTAGGCTAGTCAAGGACTTTCTTTTTCAGCTTCCCATGCTCTGCCAGGTGCACAAGAAGTTGGGAGGGGGCACAGCCCAAGATAGTTGATCCAAATTGACCAAAGGGCTATTCCATACCATATGACGTCATGCTCAGTATATAAACCGAGAGGAGTTAGCCGGGGGGAGCAATCGCTGCTCGGGGACTGGCTGGGTGTCGGTCGGCGGGTGGTGAGTGGTTGCATCACTTGTTTTCTTTTCCCTGGGTTTTGTTTGTCTCTCTCGTTCTCCTTTTCATTACAATTATTATTATTATTATTATTATCATTATTATTATTATTACTATTATTATTATTTTATTTCAATTATTAAACTGTTCTTATCTCAACCCGTGGGTTTTCTTACTCTTGCCCTTCCGATTCTCTCCCCCATCCCACCAGGGAGGGGGAGGGTGAGCGAGCGGCTGCGTGGTGCTTAGTTGTATTGTACAATGCAGCTCTCCAATAGTTGGATCTGCAAGATAGATTTCAGACATAGGTCCTCAAGAAATAGTTACTAGTAATAGTTTAGAATACAGGGGAATAGCACTGTACCTGTATTGCTGTGTTGAATGGAATGTGAGCTATGGAAACACAGATGGTAAAAATAATGTTGAGATTAGCTTGTTAACTTGACAAAGCTGATAAACAGCTACTGTGTTAGAAAATACAATAGTTGCCTTGATATTTTTTTCTATAAGTCATCATCATTTGTCAGATATTATAAAGACAAAAATACTTTAAACATTACCTATATGTAAGTACATTATTAATAAATAAAATGCAAGATACTACAGGCAACCTTAACTTTGATGTTAAACTTTCTAAACCATATTAGAACTGTGTTATTATTGCTAAACCAGAAAGCTATTAACCCATATTAAAAAATTTTAACAGCTAAAGAATAATCTGCACCTAAGTTTACTTTTCTTAAAAAGCTATTCTATAGACTGTATCTGAAAACCCTTCATTCTCTGTTATAGATCCCCAGACGTCTTAACAGAATGGTTCAATATATTTCTGAAAGAATTCTCTGAAAGCATGTACAGTTTCTGTGAAAAGGCCAGATATTTAAATTGTTCTGTCCTTGAAAGAAGAGAGATATATTGTAATACCACACCTAATTATACCAAAGGATCTATACTGAAATCCTCTTTCCATTATAATCTATGACAATTTTCCTTATTGAAGCCAGCATGACCAGGTGTCACCCAACACATCATTAAGTAAGGAGAAGGAAAACAAAATATGCTATTATACATAGTTAATGTCACTAAAATGGATGTTGTCTTCTGCTGTAGACATGGAGAAATTAGTGACGCTATTTATTTCACAGCTGAGATTTCATGATAAAAACCTCTAACATTACTCAGTGAATACAAGTAGGTACTTGTGTAGAGAGGGCTGTGTTAAAGATAAAATTTTCAAGTTTCGTTACAGAACCAAAAAAAATGAGAAGGAAATTTATTCACAGTAAAAAATAACAGATTTAGGCTGTCGTTAAGACAGTTTTCAGGATTTCAGCAATAGACAGGTTTAGAAAGGAAAGGAATTAAAAGACTGGACTGTAAGTTCTAGGTATGTCTCTAATGTATTTTTTACTTTTACCTGGGTATTTAGTAAGGTTATGAAAGACTTAAGTGTATTCCTCCATGCAAAGGACATATCTGAAATCCTCATATGTCACCCTCTGGAAGAATAACATAACCATGCTGAATGGTAATCTTCTTGAAGGTTGTTGTCAGTCTCCCATGTTGAAGTTGCTTCAGTCTGAATAAGTTTTAAATACACATTAGAACAGGGCCTGGTATCTTCTGAGCACTCTGATTAAATTGGTTTAGGTTGACCAAAAGTACTTATTTTAAATGACTAAACTATTTATTGAAAGAAATTTTTTGAGCCCTAACTTAAATTCCAGTCCTGTCATGCAATGACTCTAAAACCTGACTGATTTTTTTTATATTACTGTATATATAAAGAACAACACAATGCACTTAAATAGAGATAGTGTGCATAAGTATAATTCTAAGGATGAAAATAATATCAATATCAGCATACCACCATTTTGAGGTTACAGGTTAATGTTATAACACCAACGGACAAAGTGTATTTCTACCACTGACGTGCTAAGATTGTACTTTTACAAAGAAACTTTTCTTGCAATCCGCTGCTGGTCATGGGCTAAAGCAGGAACTTTTTTCTATATACAATAGGTAATGAATTTTTCATTGAAGTAATTCTTAAATCATGCCCTTTTTTTAAATTAGCTTTCCTCTTGAGCTGCATTTTGATTGTGTTTTGACCACAAGTGAAGACCACTCATGCCCAAACTTGCCCAGCAACTTGTGATCTGACATAGTATTTAGGCAGATTTAAATCAAGAGAAAGATTTGGTTTATGCCATTTCTTACTATAGGTCCAAGCATACATTTACTTGTTACATGGATGAGATAGACATAGTCATTGCCATGCATATCCCAGGTCAGGATAATGTAATATGGTAATGTAACATTATGCTTTGTAACAATATCAAACAGTGATGTCAGGTCAAGAAGTTGGCTGTGGACACCCTCCTGATAGGGCGTAGAGTTGCAGCCAAGAAAAGGAATTATAAGGTGAATAACATGCCTGAGTTTGGCTTATTCCACTCATGTTATGGGTGTGCCACATCTAAAAATAGGTGCTTTAAGGCTGTTAATGTTCAAGGTGGATTGTGCAGCCAGCTGATCATCAGGCTGCTTCCATGCTTGTGTTCCCATCAGCTGTGCCATACTGACATAGAAGCAGATGACAGTCAGCTTGAACTTTTAGGTGTGAAAGTTTTAGAATTTTATTAAGCCTGAGATTTTTCTCCCATGCAAGCTTGTGAACCTGTCAGTCTGGTAAAAATATTGAATCTTTTGACTTCCAGACTTCTTGATAACCAGTATAGCAACATCTGTTTCATAGCTTGTTTAGAACCCTCTTTTTATTCCTGCCTTTACATGGTTATGCAAACTAATGAAATTAATTCACTAGCCTATCCTTTAGTTCATAACAGTCTTATGAAAGAAATCTGGTGACTCAGTGATATAATCCTGAGCATTTTATATAATTTGAAGTTATTAAGAATTCTTGGAGATGTCAGGAAGTATATCAGCCCCTGCAAGCAGCTGAAAATGTCAAGTTTACAACCTTAATTTGTATTGATGCTCAACTGAGCAGTAAAGCTTTAAGCTCTTCATTATGATGTTGTTTGGAAGAAAATACTTTTTCCTCCTGAGACAAGTAGAAAAATACTTTCAAAAACGTGCTTCAGTTGCTCCAGATAAATGTCAGTTGTCTTTTTGCATACAGCTATAGTACTTAGTAAACCTTAAATCAGTGCAGCGTTTTACAAACACACAACTAGTTTATAAATGCCATTGCACTACCAATATTGCTATAAAACTTTGTTACTGCTCAGAGATTTGATAAAACCTGTTCTGAAAGAAGTTACTGGAATTAAGCTTTTTTAGGACTGTCACAATTAGATGTGTATTCAGGGAAATCATGTTGTACAGTGTAATGCTTGGAAAGAAAACAACTCATAAGTCATTCAAGGAAAACTTTGAGCTTCCTATTTTACTAGAAGCTCTTCTCTTTCTATCATGTCTTTCATGTATATTAAGGGGTTTTTTATATATTTTGTTCCTATGTATTATAATTCGGACAAATTATTCAAGTGTGTGCTTTTGGAGGACAGGCAATAAATATATTTCATAATTTATGTGAATATTTTCATATGTTAAAGCTATTTGGTTCTGTGGAGAACTGCCAGAGAGTTTCACCATAATATTGTATGAATTAATCTGTTTGTAGTGCCATACAGTGCAGGTTACTTTTGTGGATGGGCAAATGTCAGTCACTTAATTTCCAGCACAACATATTATCAATCATTTTTAGATAAGGAAGTTTTCCTATACTGTTATCTGACCTTATTGTTCAGGTAAGCCTACAGCAGGCATTTCTAAGTTTCATCATCCTTGAGTTTTCTTTCAAGGAATAAATAGTATCATCAGTGGGTTACTAATAGAGTGAAAAGAGGCATGCTAAGTTACTGATAAAAAAAAAGTAATTTTTAATAGTGGCAAATATCTTTGCCTGAGGTTTTTTTAATGGTTGAGGTGGCAGACAGAACCCACTTTCCATCTAGAAAATACACAGAGACTTGAGGAACATAACATCATGGTGATATGCTTT
The DNA here is from genome assembly GCA_013401315.1 of Balaeniceps rex. Taxonomy (NCBI): domain Eukaryota; kingdom Metazoa; phylum Chordata; class Aves; order Pelecaniformes; family Balaenicipitidae; genus Balaeniceps; species Balaeniceps rex. The sequence continues at coordinate 44,936 of VYZW01046733.1, forward strand.
AATTGGTTGAGTGTATTGCATATTTATATATTAGCAGGCTGTAGCAGGTAAGATCAAATTTCCATCTATGCCACTATCCTTTAATAAACAATTGCAAACAAGAGAGGCTTAATGAAGAGTACAAAAAGGGATAAGCATGTAACAACACATAACTCTTCATCTCCGTCCTAAATTAACAAAATAACAAACCCAAAAAGTCTAAATTGTTTGAGTACAAATTTGTTAAGTAAATGCATTCTATGCCTTTTTAATTTTTATATTGCATTACTCTGCTTCTGATGTCCTATTTTTATTTTATAAGAGCACGTTTCAGAGTCTTCAACCATGTCTTGATATCATTATGCTCAGTTATGCTCCACAGACATACAATCAATGTCTGTTATTCATCTCAATCAGTTTATAGATTAACATATAGCTGTTCAGTTATAATGTTTAAGCAATGTATTAGCTTCTTTCACTATAACCTTTAATGTAATGCATTCTTTTGTGCTAATAATAGAGATTCTCAATATTCTGGAAAAGAACGTGTATGTTAAAAATAGCGTGGTTTACTGACCTGATATCTGTGTACATTTTTAATTTTCTGATTTCATTGAGTAATGTCTTTATTAATGTTTAACCTTTATTAACCATTATTTAACCTTCAGAATTTAAAAAGTAAAAAATAAAAAAAAACTAAACACTCTCAACATTTAAAATTTGGTTAGGTACAGCCAGTATACAGCACATGTATTCCTTCTTATATGACATGACTGTGGCTGGGAAGCTTCCTTCTCCCTTCCCCTTCAGATTGCAGCTGTGTCTGACTGATTGGGCATATGTGCATTCAAATCTTTTCAGCGATTGACTCAACAAGTTAAAACTTATCATGAGTTGAAAGCCTTTGTTTGCCTCTTTGCATAAACATTATACCTGAA
>VYZW01046734.1:8573-52856 GCA_013401315.1 Balaeniceps rex
GCGGTGATGAAAATCTTAAACAGCACTGGTCCCAGTACGGACCCCTGAGGAACACTACTGGTTACCAGTCTCCATTTGGACATCGAGCCGTTAAGTACATCCTTCTGGAAACCATTTCTAGGCATATGAAAGACAAGGTGACTGGGAATAGCCACAAGGATTTATCAGAGAAAATTACACCTGAGCAACTTCACTATTTTCTATGATGAAATGTCTGGCTTTGTGGATGAGGAGAAAGCAGTGAATGCCACCTAGACTTCAGCAAGACCCTCAACACTGTTTCCGACAGCATCCTTGTAGCTGAAGTATGGAGGGATGGATTGTACAGGTGAACTATAATGTGGCTGAAAAACTGGCAAGACATTTGGGCAAAGAGAGCAATGGTCAGTGGTTACAAGCCCATCTGCTGTCTGGTTGTGAATGCCATCCTTCAGGGACTGATATGGCACTGTTTATCTTCATGTTCCATTCATCTTCATCATGTTCTCTGATGAAGACATCCGTGACCAGGACAGTCGTACCAGAGGAACCTCAAGAAGTTCAACAAGGGAAAATGACAAATCCTGTATCTGGCATGGAATAACCCCATGTACCAGTACAGGCTGGGGCCAACTAGATCAGAAGCAGATTTGCAGAAACAGATAGAGGATCCTGGAGGGTGTCAGTTTGAATGTGAGTCAGTAGTGCAATCTTGCAGCAATGAAGGCTGCCTGCATACTGAACTACATTAGAAAGAGCATAACCTACATGTTTTGTGAAGTTGTCCCTCTGTCTGACACTGGTGGGTCACAACTGGGATGTTGTGCCCAGTTTTTGGGCCTTCTACAAGAGAGAGGCCTACAAACTGTAGAGTCCAGAGTAGGTCCACTCTAATGGTGAGGGCGTTGGAGAATATCAGGCATTAGAAAAAGCTGCTGAAGAATGAAATATTGTTTAGCCTGGAGAAGAGAAGGTTGACATGTGATGTAGTTGCAAGTTTTTAACTATCTAAAGAGGGCTTGTAGAGCAAATGGAGCCAGACTCTCTTCATAGGCACACCTCAACAGAATAAGAGGTTATTGCCACAAATGGCAGGAAGGAAAACTCTCACTAGACATAAGGAAAAAGAAATACTTACAATGCAAGCGATAAAGCACTAGAACAGGTTGTGGAATCTCTGTTCTTGGATGTGTTCAAAAGGCCATGAGCAACCTGGTTTAACTTTGAAGTTAGCCCTGCTTTGAGTGGGAGGATGGGCTTAGATGACCTTCAGAGATCCCTTCCACCCCAAATTATTCTATGGTTCTATGGTTGCGTGCCCAGCCTCACTCATGTCAGGACCTAAATTTACAGCTTTACTGCAGACATATAAAACATGTGGCTGAGGATTTTCCAAAATTGTACAGTTGATTGAACATTATATACAAAAGTCATCTCTTTCACCCTATCTGATGTATTTATATTAATCCTCTCCAAAAGCCTGTTTCCAGGTTGACTGGTTGCTGCAAATCCACTTGGTCAGACCTGAAAATACATACTCACAAATCTGGCAGAAGTCATCTTCCAGTGGCATATCTATAGCAACTGAGTGGACAAGCAAACCAGGATCATTCTTGAGGAAGCTGTATTCCTAATCCACCTGAACTTTGTGAATACTGGCACATGTGCTCATCATCATCCATGTGGACCTCTACAGGGTTTCAGTGTAGAAATTTGTAATATTACATACAATTTCTAAATTTTATATTTTCTATTTTTTTAGGCTAACTTTCAGTCTGCATCAGCACAGTTCTGAATTCTGCATGAGTTCAGAATATCTAATTGACTGTAAGTTTCAGTCAAATGCCAGCTGTCATCTTTAATAACGTATCAAGCACAACAGGCAAACAGAGAAGTTTTAATAACAAGCGAAAACACTGTCAAACTGAATTTATTTCCAGATGTGGAGAGGGAGGCTTTCACTTCTTCCTCCAACAGGACTGGTGCTCTAATGCCTTTCAGCATGATTTTTAAGGCATTCATTTGTTATGTAACATCCATCAATTATAAAACATATTTATGAGGTCTTGCTAGCAGTCGTTAACAGCAATATTGTGGGATCACATTTACAAGGCCTAATGAAATGGGAGAGCAAGAGTAATTGGATTGAAATTGGTAAATGAAAACTCATTCCGGGGAGAAAAAAGGTGTAAAATTGATGAGGTCTGACGTGTCATCAAATGGTGAGGATTAAATTAAGATCCAGTGGAGACATATATGGTGCTTATTGTAAGTGTTTAATTGCAAGAATAACAAATGCCTCACAGAAATGCATGGTTAAGCATTACCCTTCTTTCTACTACTAAATGGAGTCATGTGGATAAATCTTTTCCTATCCTCAGACCGAGTATTTGTCCCACATTTTTATGGGTTTTTTGTTTATTTGTGAAATATAAAATATAAAGTAAAATGTTTTTCTTTTAAAGAGAAAGTTAATTTGGTGAATTTAAATCAGATGCTTGGAAATACTTTATCTGTATTCTTAGGAAAAAACCCAAATGCATTCCAGCTCATTCCCAGATGAAAAGTTAGGCATTAGAAAATTTAGAATTACGAAAAGTTTGAGGTTTCTTCCTCTTTAAGAAAAAGCAGTTGCTGGTAATAAAAACTGTTAACCAGTGAGCTGAATTTGAAGGTCTCCATTTAGTGCCAATTATCTCTGGCAGGAATGAAAAATGGTTCCAGTGACATAAATTGCACCAAAAGTTTACGGTGTCTTTGAAAGAGGCTGGGTGGATCCAACAATGATTTTTTGGAGTAATTACCTGTAGTGTCAGCAGGTTTCTTTCCCACCCTAATCAAAAACCACAGATCTATACACTAGAAATAAAAGTTTTCAAGCACTTGGCTTAATGGATAAAATCAAATAACAGTAAACTGATGAATTGTGATGAATTCACAACTTCACACAAGGCTAAGATGCTCTGTTCTCAGGGTTGCTAGGCCTACAACCTGTCTTCTCAAATGGCCACTCTCACCTCTCATATCGATTACTTATCTGAGATCCTTGTCTGCAGGACAGAGCAGTAAAGAAAATAACCAGAAACTACTGTTTAGTCCATGTTAGGTGAAGATGTAAGAAATATTCCATAAATGCCTGACCAGCAACCTCAGCACTTTGTCTGTCCCCAGCCCTGAAATGACTGTTATAAAACTATGACAAAATAAAGCCCAAACAGCTGAAGTAAGAAGTCCAGTTTGCATGATGATAGCAGCTATGAGTGGTGCAGAAGAATAGTAGGTATAAGTAGTAGCTGTAAGTGGTACAAAAGAGAAAATTCTGGTTTATCTAGCAAACTGTAGTATCGCTCCATCTTTTCCCAGAAAAAGGCAACAGCCAAAAATTTTCTGTGGATAGTATATTCTGACCGCTGAATAGCATAATAATAGTAACAGCAGAATACACAGCAGAAATAAATTTATTTTTGCTGCCTGGAGAGGGTCTTTATGAAAGATGTCTTGCCTGCTAGGAGATTTCACTTTAGAATAGGAAGTCACTCGTGCGATGAGCACAGAAGGAAATGAAGGAGATTTCTCCTGCCGCCTGCAGTGCACTGGAGGACTCTGTGTTCTGCAGCATCTTGACAAGCACCCCAGGTTTACTGCATAAGCCATCATGCAAGGTTGCCCAAAGGTGCAAAGGACTGACTGTGGACCACTGCAGACACTTGTGCCTTCCAGTGCATAGTAGGTCAGCTACATGCATTTTCTATAGAATATTAATAATAGTCCTAGAAAGGACTGCTGTAATCATGTCACTCACAAGAAATTACTAGTCTGAATGACTGTCCAGCAAAAGTCAGAAAATTTTTGCTAGTCAGTTCCACATTGAAGGAAATTATTTTTCCGTACAACATTACAGAACTCAATAGCTTGGTGGTTAAAATGGAGAGCTTATTTTAGAAAGACAGCCAATCTTGATTTAAAGATGCCAAGTGACACATTCACAACATCCCTTGAAAATCTGTTCCAATGGTCAATTACCCTCACTTAAAAAGCTGCATCTTACTTCCAAATTTGCTTAAGTTCAGCTTCAAGCTGATTGGGTCCTGTTATAGATTTGCCTCCTATAATGAAGCTTCTACAGTACCAAAAATGGTCTCCCCCTATAGGGATTTTCACTTCTATCATGCTGATGTTGCTGTGAAAGGGGAAAAAGGGACACATTTTGAGACGGGAGGTTTTCTCAATGGGGAATCTATAACATCAACTACTTTATTCCTGAAATACCAGCTTGCATGTGTGTGCTAACAACATAGTGTTTGATCACTCTGGTCATGAAAGTCAGCTCAAAACACGTTCAGAACTATGACAGCACATTGCCAGGGATAACCAGGTGCTTACTTCGCGCAGCCCAAACTCTGAAAATCTAGCCCAGATGCTGCTACTGCTATGAGAGCAAACAGTCATGATGGGGCAGCAGCTGTTGGACAGTTGAACTGGGACAGGCCCCTTCTGCTACCAGCAGTCACCAGTGTCCTCAACATCTCCAACTGCTGTAAGCAGCAAGACTGATTTTTCACCCACCTGTCTGTCCTATTTGGACCATTTCTTTCACCACAGGCCCTATCTTACCTATTGGAAAAAAATACCAGTTTTGCTTCTGCTGCTGAGAAGCCTTGATATCTGACATTTTAATGTGGAAATCCAACTGCCAGCACTAAAGGATGAAAGAAAACAAAAATCTGTTCCTAATTGACTAGCTGATACAGTAAGTACATTAATTATATTACTACTATGTTAGAAATACTGCCAAGGTGGATTGTACTTCTCACTAGCTTGTTAGGTGATTACAAAAATACCTCAGAATATTTACTCTGAAAAGTCCTTCTCAAGCTGCCTGTTTTCCTGAATGGTCTTTTCACATGAAAATCTGTCAGCAAGATAGAAAAAGCACAGACAATGCCAACTTGTCTGTTTGTTTAGATTGTATTTAAGTAATTTTTCTGTGTTTATTCCTCTTCTGCTTTCAGATTAACACAGCTGTTTTGCTCAGGAAAATCATTACTCACCGATCATAACAAAGAGCTAGTAGCGAGGGACAAAATATCAGCAAGTTTACAAGTTGTTGGATTCCCAATTGAATGAAAGGAAGCACCTTGGGCACTATCCCATGCTGCAAGTTGACATGTCATTCTGCAGCCTCTAGCCTGACCTCTTCTTAACATCAGCTGAAAAACAAAGAGACTATGCTGTTAGAGCAGCTGCTGTACCTCTAGGCAGGTAACAGTATCATCTTCGTGAATGACATCTATGTCACATTTGTGGCATGTCAGGAAGTCCTTAAAACTCTGCAGATCAAAACGATGCAAGATTGTCATATTGACCTTCAGGTGATGATCAAATATGGTCACTTGCAAACTGCAGACATGTGGAGGCCAGCCATGAAACAATGGATCTGTTAGAAATTTTTGCTATGTCGAAGATCCATTTATATCCTAAGTGATATATTAATCCTATTTTCAACGAGGAAAGCAGAAAAAGCACTGTCATCTTTAATAATGATTCTGTTTCTATAAACGTACTCATCTGTGTTATTTTAAACGTGATTGCTTCTTCATGGAGTTTCTCACAGCCTACTCCAATTATGACCTGTTTAACACAAATTGGTAAATATTTCTACCTCATTCATTTATTTAAAACAACACTAACAATTATACTTAACAGTCAACAGACAGATATATTCTGCATTGCTGAGACATCCTATTGTTATCTTTAAGCAGCACTGGAAGTTGACTGTTTAATAATATTCTTTGTTTTATATATTTTGTTCCATTCCTAATCGGAGGTAGTTCTTTACCTTTCCTGTCTTGATTTATTTTATTAATCATTAGATATATTTCATAGAAATGGGAACCAGAAATGTGGCAACGAATAGGTCAGCAATAGTTTTTGTGTAATATGTGCATTTCTGGAAAACAAGAATTACTTGCCCAAGAAAAAAACCAGGCTTTAACAAGCTAAACCACTCCCACATCTGGAGCAGCGATATAACCAAACAGAAGGGTTAGTGATGTACAGCTGTTTCACCACCTAATGAAACTTGTAACTAAGCACCCTAAATTGTGCTTGGCAGATTGGTCTTTCAGGAACAAGAGCCACAAAACCCCAGTACTCAGAACAGTAAGCTCCTTAAGCAGGTGATAGAAACAGTAAGGAAAAAGGTTGCATTTAATGCGTTGCTTTCTTGAAGACATAGGCCTTTGCTGGTTATAGGAAGGCCTTCTTTTCCAGTTGGGTTTCATAATCCTCAGTCTTCTTCTGGAGCTGGAGCCCTAAAGGCTCACAGAATCAGAGAATAGTCCAGGTTGGAAGGGACCTCAGGAGGTCACCTAGTCTAACCTGCTGCTCATGATGAGGTTGGTGCTTGAGGTAACTTGCTTATTACAGTCCGCCTGAAATCTTTGCATCTTCACCTCCCATCACCTGGGCAAATCTCATAAGTTGGGGAATTCTGGGTTCTTTTGGTCCTTTTTGTGTCCCAGTGCAAGTCAGTATCTTTAGCTGGTTTTCCATTCATTAAGCAATGTGTAGGCTTCAAATTTCTCAGAAGTGAAAGGGAAAATTCAGCACAGTTCCAACATGCTCCAGGATGGCAAAGAAGAAGGGGTCACAGCGGTTGTTTGAGGGGCTCTAGAGAGGAAAGGAGGATGAACTATGACTCTTACGTGCTGTTAAGAGCATGGGAAGAGAGAAGATTGATACTAGTTTTCAGGAGGCCTCAGTGTCTCTCTCAAAATTTTTCTACTCCATCTGGACATGATTTACAGTTTTTTTCTCTTCCTACATTCATATTTAGACTGTGCCACTGAAACAGTCTGTATCTTAAAAATGCCTTCAGATCTTGTCCATGGATAGGCAGGCAAGTGCTTAGTGTGTAGAAGCTTAATGGAAATCTGGTTGTTTAACATGGTCAAAGATATGACAACCTAAGCATATCCACATGCTCCAAACAGCTATGAAAATTTATTGGTGAAGGTATAGACATATATGATTTAGCTCCAGAATTTGGCAGGACTGGATGACTATTCCTGCTGTTACAACTTCAAGCATGGGGCCAAGTCCTGCTAACTGGTTATCATAACTGACCTGAATTTTAGCAAGTTAGGAGGGTTTTTTGTTACACTTCAAAGCAATTTCACTTATTCCATACTCTTCTCTTTCTGTCTATTTCCCCAATATGTTGCCACAGTGTTCTTATACCATTCTGAGTAATATCAGCTAGAAAGTGAGTCTAAGCAGTGAATACCACAACGTTGGTTTCCATAGGAATAGTAAACACATGGAAATAAAAGGAATACAAAATAGAAGACCTGTTCACAGGCCAAGTGGATAATCTACATCATTCAGGACCTGAATACTAGAGTTATGGTAAAGTCTGTGTAAAATATACTTTTTTCTTCTTTTTGAAGAGGATTTGTACTGTGAAGCTTCCATTATAAAATGGAATGAGGTCTGGAACTACATTATTTTAATAAGAGTAATTTCTTATGTTAACTCCAGAGCACTAGCATCCTGTAGGGACTTAAAGTACAGGTATCAATTGAGACTTTTCAAAGTAAAGCCAGGCATTTTCCTGTGTTGACAAAAGAAATTTGGGGGTAAATCAGTTATAGATAGTTTTATAAAGCTAAGGGCCAGTATATTAAAAGCTCAGATTTTTAAAAACAGCAACTTCAAGAGCTGTTAATAAGAGTTAATTAGATATCGAACCCTGAAATTTAATATAAAGATTCCAAGAAGTAATTACTTGCATGAACTTACCTGTTTATAAACCAACCAAGGAAGAATATGCAGGATGGGAAATTAACACTGATATGGTAACACTCAGCTAGGAAATAACTGTGTACTACACCGACCCTTCTAAAAAAAAGTCAGCCCTACCTACAGGATGATGTGACTTTAGAACTTACTGATGAAATATTTTTTTTCTTTCCCTCAGAAGGAGAGATCTTAAAATAAGAAAATTCTACAGTACTGCCTTCATGATCGGAAAAAGAATGAAAAACACCCCCTCACACAGTAGTCTTTTTGTAAAGATTGGATGAAAGCCGGGCCCTGGCAGTTTGGGATGGGAAAAAAAAATTAATTGTGTACTGAGACGTGAGACAGTAATAACTCACACAGGCTTCATTGCTTCATGCCAGATAAAATAAAAATGAAGCCAAGTAAGGGAGAGCTGCTGATGAAACTAGTGCCATCCATTTTTTCCCCACCAATTAGAAAGACGAGAAAGAGAAGAATAAACCCCCTAGATACAAGATTATTCCTTCCACTCTCCCTATGGCTGATACAGCTAATCTGAAGAAGAAATACAGTTAATGCTCCTAGGAGATGTTATTTTTGTTGGATGAGCACACAGACCTGGGCTAGGTAATCAAAGTGAGGATCTTTGTTTAGGAAAAAAAAATCAAAACTGTGCTTTGTGTGTAATTTGTGGGGAGCTACCGTTCTGTGAGAGCCAGCTGACATGGCATATTGAAGAGGAGAAAGATGATTGTGGGGAAAAATAGATATAATTTATTAGCAAGCTTTTGGTACTCAAGAAGCTCTTTTCAAGACACAGGCACATGCAAATGTGCACACGCACATAGTATCCTGTCGATATTTCAGATTTGCTATTTCTTTAACCTAAAATAGATCTTCCAGATCTGTTATTAGTACAAGAAAAACAGTAAGAAAAACAAGCCTGTAAAATTCAGCTTAATGTGCATGAGTTTTTAAAAATTGTATTATTAATAAATGTACTGTCTTTAGCATTGTGGTAGCTGATGAGACCCTGAAAATGAAATCTGCCAGGAATTTGTAGTAAAATAAAACTAACTAGGCTAAATATATTGTCCTTGCTGGCAATAATGCGGCAAAAACCTGTAAAATTGACTACTGTTTCATTTTGAATGCAGCTGAACGAACATCTCACAGTTTAAACTTCCGCTCAAGTTCTTGCCATTCTGTTCAAATAATAACATATTTGTAAGTCAATATCTATAAATTTCTGTAACCTTTTCTAAGTGAAGATACAGCTTTAATTTTACTGAACACAGGTACGTTTTGTACCCAAATTTCATTCCTACTCTTTGCAAAATATATGCACGTAGACATATTTTAAGTGTGCAGGGATACACACACAGAGAAATCCATTTAGTGTTATTCAGGAACAGATTTAAATATGTTATATTTAAATATAACTTCTACAATCTTCAAAGAGACAAAATTCTTTAATCTGAAGTTGATATCCATGAAAAGGCATAAAAGATTCCTGAAATGACTAGTACCAGTATTGTGTACGTCTGTAGTGAATTAAAAAAGCAAAACATTAGAAACTTGTTTTGAAAAATAATCCTATAAGAAATACAATATATTGCTAATGTGTACAGTACAGACGTATTTATTTAAAAAATGTTCCTAATACTTCCCTGAGTACTTGTCTTACTAGTGTAATCAAACCACTATTTACAAGGAAACATCATATCTTTAGGTTCTTTCCTGAAATACTTCTTAAAGTATATTTTGAAGGTAAATGTAGTAGAGTTTGAGCTGTGGCCTCAATTAAAAATTATAAACTAGCATTCACATGCCTCACTCAGAACCATTACACAGATCCAACTTTTTTAGTGTCTCTTCTGTGATGACTTTTTAGTGACTTATGTTCCTTCCAACTTGTGCTGAAAAGCATGCAATGAGCTGCTGAAAAATAACACAAGCTTCTAGCAAGCACTTGACCACTTCCTAAGTGGCTGCAGGGAGTTAGATAATCTAAAGCTAATCAGGTGAGTAGGAAAAAAATTTCTAAGTACAAACTTATGTGATAGAGAAGAACATATTGAAGTGTTGTTTTTAAACATCTTAAGGGAAAAATGAGTGTCCAATGCAATTCTGACCAAAAAATCCTGATAGTCAATAGTTACATAAAATCGCATTACTTGTGACTTAGGTACATATAAGGACATCCAAAAATAATACATTTCTAAGCAGGATAGCTCTCTATTTTTCATTTATATAAGTACCTGAATCCATACATTTGTGTATCTGTAACTTAGAGACATTAGCTATCTATTCATGAGTTCAGAGCTCTCCCTCAGCAGTTCCATGAATGGGCTGAGGCTGCTCAGTGACAGTTTTACGGAGAGCCGGCATTTGGCTTTCCACAAATGACTCTTGCTTGTGCCACGGTTTCAACTGGAGATTCTTTGATCACATCAGATTAGAATATACCCCTGATGGGTACAACATATAAATCAGTAGTTCACAGAATGGCCTGCCTTTCCTGCAGCAAGTATAAATATTACTGCTGGCAACTGGTGTAAACATAAGTGAATATGCCTTCAGGTGTGCTCTACAGAAACACTCAGAATATTTATTTAAATGTTGCTATTTCCCTGTCAACTAACTTTTTCATTTGTGTGTTTTAGCAAAGCCTGTAAAATCTTGCCACAGCCACCTGAAGCCTTTGAATGAATGTTTAAATGTCCTTTTAGCAGTATTAACTCGGCTCCCATTTCAATATACCTGAAAAACTGACAGGACATAAAAAAGCAAGGTTCCATGTTGTTTATTACTTTTGCTTTTAAATACATCAGTTAAACTAACTCTTACAGCAGAACCTCACCTTTTAGATACCCTGCCAGGGTTTGATATTTCCAGTTTTTATAAGGTGAAAAGATTTTCTTAAAGCTTTCTGCAGCTGCAGCATTTCTAAGCAAGTGTAAGAGCAAAGGCGCAAACACAGAAACTTTATGAGCCCCACCGTCCCTGGCTGTGTAATTAAATGGAAATACTTCTGAGCTTCAGGAACACCTGTTGCACCCTCCTCAGATATTGCTGTTTCCACTAGTTTTCAAAATAGAAGGAGATGGTCAAGGGTCTCTGTGCCAAGTTTAACAAGGTTTCCGAATGCCAGGGCTAGATTTCGCGCTCGTCTCGCAGGGCTGCATGCAGCAGGACCGCGTGCAGCAGTGAGACCCTGCAGCAGGAAAGCCCCCAGCCCCTGCCACGGTGGAGGAGGACCAGGCTTCCCCATCGCATGGGAGGAAGGAGCATGGTGGGCACAGGTCCTGCATACCCCCAGATCTGTGACAGGGGGAAGAAGTCCCACTCTGTGAGTTGTACCAAGCAAGGCTGAATGAGATGGCAGCGAAGGAAGAAGAGATGAAAGAGCAGTCCTACTGAAGGGTGAGGGCCTGGAAGGGGTGTAGCTGTGTTAGCATTGTTTGCACTGTTTTTTTTGACGCTTCCTTTTGTAAGTAATACTGCCAAAAGAAACATTTGTGAGGGAAAAAGATGAAAGAGTTGTTAAAGGTGGTACCGATTGACGCCCATGTTAACACCATCACTCCTCCAGGTAGCCTGGTGGGATCTTCAACAACCAGCCCAACACAGTTTAACATTTGTTGCCAGCCTTTCAAGCAGCATAGCATCCTAATACTGTGTTGGGACCTCACTAATACTGAGAGAAGATCTGCACATGGGGATCACCAAACTAAATTAAGAGAAGGGAGAATCTTGCTTCCTTATTTTTCCAGGAAACTTGCTCCTATTTCTTCCTTGGAAAGAACAAATTTAGTTGTTTTATGGCGTACAACGCATTCAGTCCAGTGGCATATAAATACATGCTCAGGGTAGACACAATACTGAGAATTTTCAGCAACAGTGTCCAAATTTCAAATGGCTTTATTGGAGCATTCACACCAATGTAGATATAAAGAACCTTGCCTTTATCTACCAGGCAGTCTTTACCCACACACTGCTTTAGACCACTATAGCTGTGACAGTACAACTAATAGAATATTTTAATTTGGAGAATACAATTTATTCTCCCCATGCCAAGTCATCTTTGCTCAGACTTTCCCAGGAAATTTAGCTTGATATAGGCATCTGGTATTTCAGGCCAAACAGTTAAAGATTTGGCAAGAAGAAAACGGTCTTTTAAAAGAAAGTTTTACCTAATTTTAAATCAAGACAATGTTATCTACCGTAGCTTTATAAGCATTGGAAACAGGAACACAGTATCACAATCCCTCACGAAAAAACCAAAAATAGACAAAAAATTTGGAAAGGTGGAAAAATTTATGCAGCAACACTATTTTTAAAGGAGATGTCCAAATAAGCAAGCATTACTTCAAACATACCAAGACCTGCATCATATCCTAGATCATGAGATATTATTTCTGTTATGAACAGTATTTGATGTCTAGTGAAAGGACTGAAATTCCATTTTGCATGAAAATAGAGCACAAATATAAGAAGGAACTATTATTAGCCAAGCCTCCAGAGCAATATTAAGAACAGTTTGGAAAGATCATCTAATTAATCTACACAGATATCACCTTCTGAAGAGGGTATCTACCAAGACAGTCACTAGGGCATGCAATAAGTCAGCTGATCAAGATTTACAGGAAACTCTTGTATAGGGAATGCTCATGAGATTAATAATGATCCCAGGTGATTAATAAGCTAAGGAGGTATTGCAGCTTCTTGATATTTTCAGCTAACACCTTTCAGCCACACAGCTACAGGTGTATCTGTGTTGGAAGAGAACATGCGCAGCTCTGTGTATATCACAACAAATCGATATGTGGTGCAGATGACTGCTTCATTACTGTACTCAGCTGTGTTGAAATGGGTATCTACCATGGTGTGGTGGGTTGACCCTGGCTGGACGCCAGATGCCCACCGAAGCTGCTCTGTCACTCCCCCTCCTCAACTGGACAGGGGAGAGAAAATACAATGAAAAGCTTGTGGGTTGAGATAAGGACAGGGAGATCACTCACCAATTACCATCACGGACAAAACAGACTCGACTTGGGGTAATCAGTTTAATTTCTGACCAGTCAAATCAGAGTAGGATAATGAGAAAATAAAAATTAACTCTTAAAACACCTTCCCCCCACCCCTCCCTTCTTTCCAGGCTCAACTTCACTCCTGATTTTCTCTACCTCCTCCCCCGAAGCAGCGCAGGGGGACAGGGAATGGGTGTTGTGGTCAGTTCATCACACGTTGTATCTGCTGTTCCTTCCTCCTCAGGGGGAGGACTCCTCACATTCTTCCCCTGCTCCAGCATGGGGTCCCTCCCACGGGAGACAGTTCCCCGTGAACTTCTCCAATGTGAGTCCTTCCCATGGGGAGCAGTTCTTCATTAACTCCACTGTGGGTCCCCCACAGGGTCACAAGTCCTGTCAGCAAACCTGCTCCAGCGTGGGCTCCTCTCTCTCCACGGGTCCACAGGTCCTGCCAGGAGCCTGCTCCAGTGCGGGCTTCCCACAGTGTCACAGCCTCCTTTGGGCACATCCACCTACTCCAGCATGGGGTCGTCCATGGGCTACAGGTGGATATCTGCTCCACCGTTAACCTCCATGGGCTGCAGGGGGACAGCCTGCCTCACCATGGTCTTCACCAGGGGCTGCAGGGGAATCTCTGCTCCTGTGCCTGGAGCACCTCCTCCCCCTCTTTCTCAAACCTTGGTGTCTGCAGAGTCGTTCCTCTCACATATTCTTACTCCTCACTCCAGCTGCAGTTGTGCAGGGTTCCCCGCCCCTTAAATATGTTATCAGAGAGGCGCTACCACGGTCACTGATGGGCTCGGCCTTGGCCAGCGGTGGGTCCGTCTTGGAGCCGGCTGGCATTGGATCTATCGGAGATAGGGGAAGCTTCTGGCAGCTTCTCACCGAAGACAGTAGCCCCCCACTACCAAAACCTTGCCACGCAAACCCAATACACATGGAGATTCAGAGACATACAAGAAAGACTGCTCGCATCGTGCTCTCTTGTCTTTTATATAAGCACTCAGCTGGTAGGATTAATTCAATGTGTTTACAATTAGTTGCATGTGTAGAAACTCAGTTCATGAGTATGAAGTATTTCTGTCAGAATATGTTTAGCAAAATTAAAATGTGTCATTAAAGGATGATCATTTTGCCAATTTTCTGGTAATTTTTCAGGATTCTGGAATTCTGTGGGAAAGGAAAAGTCCAGGTTTCTATGAGATGGAACATTTTGTGCAACTTCTTCCATTAATTTTTAAATTTTCTGTTCAGTTCCATTTTATAAAACAAAATGAAAAATCAACATGGAAATGGAATGTTTCTATTTTCCATAATCCTCCATTTCTCATAACCTGAGCAACAATCTGAATCTTCTTTCTTGACAACGTACTGCTTTGAGTCAGAATTAAACAAAATTTTGAAGTCTTTGAATCCTTAAAAAAATGAAATATTTTTGTACACATACATTCAAATTATGTATCTGTATTATATATATGCATCTAAAATATATATGTTTTTTGATTTAACATATTGAAATTTAGGTTCTCCATCTTTGAGGATTATGAGAAGGTGCTTTCTTTCTATCTCCTAGCCAGGAACTGACAGGTTTACCTTTAAGCCTGTGTGTTAGCTATTCAGCTGCAAATCAATTCACCCTTGGTTCCTTAGGGAGGAACAAAAGGTCCTCTGTGCCCATTCAGACCTACACAGTACCCACTCAAAGTGTTTCCTGGAACTGCACATAACTCATTGAGTGGGAAAGCTCCCCTTGCCACCCTTGTAGAGATGAGGAGGCTGCAAGGAGGGAATAGAAAAAGCAAGAGCAGCAGTACGATCAACAGGATGTGTGTGATGGGTGCAGGGGGGATTGTGAGCAATACTTCAGCCACTAGCACAGAATAACAACCCTATGCCTCGCAATTTGATGTGGCTTTCACGCTCCCCAGTCAGTCCACCCAGACAGAATCTGAACACTTGGGCCAAACGTTTCCAACAGGTGAGTGCTCAAATCCTGTGCACCTGCCCGAGGCCTCACTCAGCATGCATCGGAGCTAGCGCTCGGCAAATGCACCCCAGACCAACCTTCATGTGGTCAGTGGGCGCTGCAGACATCGGTTTGGTCCACACAGAAGTCCCTACCCTTAAGGAGAAAGTATCTTTAAAAATGTCAACCCGCTTGCTTTGTCACAGTTATGATATAAATTGAAATTGCTACAAGCCATGCACATTCTGAGCTGGAATTTCAGCACCTCACTTATCTCAAGCAAAATGTAATACTGGCAGCTAAAAAACAAACATCTGCCAACTCAAATAGACTGTAGAAATAATGTTCTGAAACACAAACACCTTCTGACAGTTTAGGGAGTCTGGGAAGAGCTGGTAGCGACAAATACAGCTGAGCTGCCCAATGCCTAGCATTATAAGATGCTGTTTTAAGTTGTTTATAAAACTTTGCCAAGCTTTA
Source organism: Balaeniceps rex (assembly GCA_013401315.1). Taxonomy (NCBI): domain Eukaryota; kingdom Metazoa; phylum Chordata; class Aves; order Pelecaniformes; family Balaenicipitidae; genus Balaeniceps; species Balaeniceps rex. Next base: position 23,817 of record VYZW01046734.1, read on the forward strand.
ACTGTTTGGGCTGAATTTTCCCAGACAAGGTATCTGTCTCAGGCTGACTTATTTTGGAAAGTTTCATTAAAATGGTTCCATCATTTCCAAATCATTTAGACAAAAGTGCAATGTTACGTTCCTGCTAAAACATAAATAAACTGTACAATAGCTTTGCTGAGAAGTTCTAAGATACTTGTGCTTTGGAAAGGGAACTTCAGAACTGCCTCAGCATCCAGGACGTGCCTTTTGCTGTTCCTGTAAAAATCCAGATACATTTTGCCAGGACATAAACGTCTTAAAAAGTTTAGTTTGTTTTGTGCTCTGTAGATGCTTGCTCAAGACTGGTAGCTGAACTCCCGTGAGATCTCATTTTCGCAGAGCACAATCCCACCCTCATCCCCCTGCATGGGGAGGCAGTTTCACCTATAACTAAAGCTCCAGTTAATTCAGGGTGTAGAGCTCAAAGTCAACAGTTTACAGTCAGTCTCAAGGTGGGCAGCCACTAAGTTTCTCTCCCACTAAGAGTACAAGTTAGAGGCTCTGCACTGACCTCACTGGTCTCAAATGAAAAAACACAGGGGGCAGCTTCGCAAGCCTTTGAATCAGGTCCACTGTCAGCAGGTCTCTATTAGAGAAAGACTACACGAACATATGCAGATGACGCCAGGTGCCTTCCTTACACGTATTAGTCGAATAGATATCAGCACTAAGGAATAGGAGTGAATTAGCACAGTGCTGCGCCTGAGCTACTAAACCCAGCATCTCTGTAGGTCATATTGGCATGGGCCCAGAACGTTGCTAATGGCGAAGCAGCTGTTTGGTTCTCAGGTCAGAAGCTGATTGTATGTGGCCACCTTGAAGCTTGAACAGAGGAATTCAAGAGTGCTTTCATGCAGCCATATGTACCTATCTTTCACATCGTCTCTCCACACCCTGTACTGTGGGTGAGTGTGGAAGTGACTTGGACATAGCTCTGTAAGGATATTTGGTGACCTAGAAGAGTCTTTAGCCAATGTCTTTGAAACAGAAGTCCTTCAGATTAATTGTACTGCACTCTGAAGGAGACATTTTAAGTCATTCACCAGATGCTGTTGTCTTCATGGCAGTGTTGAAGAAAATAATCTTTCCTCATTTGAAGGTTGGTCTTGACTGAATGTTTTGCTCTTTCCTAAATTATTTGTGTTTGCTTGACTTGTGATATTCTTCTTTTATCGAAGCATCAATGCAATTCTGAGTTTTTCAGTGTGCAAAAATGCTTCAATTCAGCCACAATTTATTAGGTGTGGATCAGATCTGCCTGGATTAGGTTCTGTGATTTACTATATTGGTACCAAATTCAACATTTCTCAGGGTTTCCTGTCAGTTTTAAAATGAATGACTATGAAATTGTTCTCCAGTTTTATTTCAAAAAAAGATGAGTGACACCATTGAAATACTGTCTTGCACAGTGTGTGAGAAAGGTTTTACTTCTGTATCATCTTCTCTCTGTAGATCATAAAGAACCTCTCTAAGATCATAAAGTTCTCTTTCTAAATAGCCTATAAGGCAGAAAAACATGATCTCTATTCCTTTCTTACAGGAATAATATTCATGGACTTCTTTGAAGATCTATGCAAAGGCAATAGGAGGTCTTACCTCTTGGTTGCCACTACTGTCACCACACTACCATTCACCTGAAAAATGTAAATCTAGTGATTTACAAGACAGGAAAAATGTGGATTTATTGTGTGCATCATAGCTGTGCTGTAATGGTAGTTCTCCAGTAAAAGTGTGAGATTACTTTGTTGTATGTATGTTGTATGTACAACATGACAGGCAGTAATTTATGTCAAATGGCATTAGAAGAGGTCAAAGGTAAAATTTTGTCTCTGCAGTGTATTTTGCTATTTGATTAATACCTGCTAGACAAGACAGGTAGGACCTGCAAATGTGTGATAGCGTCTTGGTCTTGTACAAAGCCAGAACTAAAATGGGTTTCGGGGACTGGTTGTAGTCACATGACTGGAACCAGTGTTTGAAGGTGTTGTTTAAAGGCATCACTTGCTTCAGCATCCATTTATCCATAAATAAATCACATGCTGTAATGTGCTGATGGCCTCATTTACCTGAGTTCATATAATTACAGATTTTTTGGTACTGGTTGCTGGTTTGAAGCTGGTGTTCACAGGGAGAAGAATCAAAGAGGGAGAAAGAGGAGAAAAAGATCAGCTAACTGGCTCACAACTGAATGACGAACTAGGCAGAAGGGGACAGAGACTTCTCTGTGTGTTAGTTTCTGTCTAGTGAGCTGAAGAGCCAGAGATGTATATAAGGAATGGAAACTCTTTATAGATCATTCCAAAGAAAACCAACAAGGGAGAAAAGATCATCGGCCTCTTCCTTCCTCTGCCAAATCCCACATGGATGTAAGCAGACTGGGGAAAGGTGGATGCATTCTGCTGCTTAAAGAAGAGAAAAACTTTAGAAGACCTGGCTATAGTACAGTCTCCGTACCGCAAATGACTAAGGAGAATATGGTACATGCAGGATTCACATGAGCTGCTGGGATCAACAGCTTCTGGGAAGCCTTTGCCAATGTCTTAAAAGAAAACCCAATTGTGGTGCAGAGGCAACACTTACTCTGAACTTTGTGTTGTGCAGCTGGAGCCCAAGCCAAGTCTTTGAAAACAGAACTACAACCTATGTAAAAATTCGACATCAGCATTATAGGGAAAAGACCAAAGTATTTACTTCGCAGGGCTTTTGTGGATCAGAACCCTGTCATCTGAAAGGCAGCTTATCCCTGGAGGAGAAGACACCAAGTGGTTGGCTTTTAGCCTAACATCACCCCTGCCCAGTACACTGTCTTTTGAGGGATTGCATACAATCACTATTCTCTCAAAGGGGATTGCAACGTTTAGCACCTGCTTGTCTACCCAGAGTCTACCCAGACATGACCACCAACACAGTCAACCTCTGCTGCTTCTGCTCCAAGCTAGGTACCAAATACTCAGCACATTCTTTCTAAAGATGAACTGTCATTTTCCTGGATATAAGAGAATGGTGGGAGAGTCACTGCAAATTTAAAAACATTATTCTTCCCTAACCATATTAAGTCAGACACACAGAGTGTCACATTGGGAACCCACAGTAAAAACCCAGTAAGAACAAGCTTTTGCCTTAGGTGCAGTATGTGTAGTATCACAGGATTGTTCATTCTGCTCTCATCATTCCTATCAACATTTTGAGGTCTTCTTCAGCTACAGTTTTCAACAGACATTAAAAGGTACATTTATAGTGTCTAATTTTGAAAATTTTTGAGGTATGTGCTCATTTGAAGCAGTTGCTTTAGCCTTCCCTCACTCATCAAAGTGCTTAAGCACATGTTTGGAGTTCAATAGCTTCATGTTAAGCACAGGCTTCAGTGCATTTGTGGAATTGAAAACTTATAACTTAAGCATAGTACAAAGTTTAAAATCTTTCTGATATGCAGCTATTATAGATATATCAAAGAAAACTGCAATGAGTGCACAGGATAAGCAACAACTTGAAACTGAGATTTTATAGATATTGATTAAAAAGAAAAAAGTGAAGTTGTTTCTTAAAGTTAGGCACAGTAAAGTCAAGAGAGAGCTGTAAAATATCAAGTTCCCAGTAGCTGACCCTTTTATTTTCCATGGCTACATTGGCAGCAAAAAAAAAAAAAAGAAGAAATACATTGGTGTATTTCTTCTGAGCAACAAGAAATGTGCTCCATCCCACAGAGCCCAAATTCACCAGTGAGGGACTGACAAACTGAAGGAACCAACAGTAACCAGAAAGAGCATGCAGACTTGTGCTAAACAGTTTCATAAGTGACTGAATGGGTGAACTATTTATCCAAATTTTAATATCCCATGTCCTTACAAAAGCATTTTATTTTACAGGAAGAAAACAAAAGTAACCATCAAAAGTTGTGCATATGGAAGACAAGCTCACATTAAAAAAAAAAGAGTGTTATATGTAGGCTTAAATAAGGAACTTAAGTAAAGTGTATTTTTATACCTCCTGTGTACCTCTTCTAATGCTGAATGCTAATTAGTATATAAGGGCTTATCAGAATACTAGTTAGTAATAGTGAGAAGAAAGAAAGAAGGAAAACCAGAATGTTTGGAGACAATATAGAAAGCAAACAGAAAGAAGACAAATTTTATCGAAGTAATATGCCACCAGGGGAAAAGTTACTGATGAGTGTTCAATATTTTAGAATTTCCGGCCTTTAATACACTTGATTTCTCAATCCAAGTGTAAACTACTTCACGTTGTTTTTCCTTTCTTTCAGAAATGAAAAAATAAAAATAAAAATACCAATTAGGTTTGTGGAGCTTGTGAATCACTTGAGAATCCAAGTAGAGTTACTCAAAACCTCACATGACAAATATTCCTGACTGAAAACTGTTCATTAAATTATCAGAAAATTGAGCAATCCACCCTCTTCTCATTTTGTCCACATTCAGTATATTCCCACATTTTCTTACCAGTTGCGCTAAACTTTAGCAAATCAGCCATTTTCTCTGACAACAAATTTTAAGGCATAATTGTTAAATTTTGTGTTTATTTTTGGTTTTCTGCTATTTTTTGTAGAAGCGGATCAATTACAATCCAGTTAATTATGATTTGATTCTGAGAAAACACAACTTCCATTACTCATTGCTAGCTTTCAACAATCATATTTCATGATAAATACACTTTTTTCCCTGAATATCAGCCAATGATTTGGTATATTTTCCCTGATCTCTACACAGTAAATTTTCTTATTGACATTATTAAATAGCATTTTTCTTTTGTCCTAATTTTGCAGTTTTAGTGCAGTGGAGTCTAAATTTGAAAGCGAAGTCACAACAGCAAAAAGAAAAAAAGTCACTTGGACATGTGAAATGTCAAAATTACAGCTGCTTCTTGCAAAAGAGATGACTTGTTACAGGTTCTCACTGTTTCTCATGTAGCAGCAGCAAAAAGAATCCATGACAGAAAATAGATGAATAGGAATGACTTTTTTACTGATCCTTTTCATTTTAGCTATTAGGTAAGGATTTTACAAAATGAATGAAGCCATTGTTGACCTGCCCTTGTATTTCTGGGTTGTTTTTATTTTATTTGATTTGGGGGGGGATTTAGTAAAGGTTGGGGAGAGAAGCAGTGTTCAGGATGAAAACACATAGCTTTCAAAAACAGAACAATCTGCTCATATATAAACACAGTGAGTCCTTTCCTTAAGAATAAAGGTACAATAAAACAAACAAAACAAAGAAATTGTTATTCACCTATGAGAATGCCACCCACTAAGTCAACCGAACAGCTCTCCCCAGCATAGATATGACTCCCTGACAATCTGGCCCTGTGTCAAAAGGATAACCTCAGTAAAAAAATCTAAACTCTATCCTCCACGGTGCATGAACATATACAAACCAGCTATTTACAGATGTTCGAGGAAGTCAGTGACAATGTCCTGAAAAGGTATGGTTTAAGTCTCGCCAGGTGGAATTTCTAAAGAGCTACTTGGACAAATTCTTGAGAGCAGTCAGAGCTTGTCTGCACCACCCAAGTGGCATCTGTGGTCACAAATCAGCCACATATTGCTGGTCAGGAGCCCTCTGTCACGAAAAGAATCACTTTCCTGGCATATCCATGTCCCTGCCAGGTAATTGTTCCCCTTTCAACATGCAGCCCAACTGGGGCAGTGCTGCCATAGAGCCATTTTACTCAGTCGCAAGTTAGTAGCATAGACTAGTCTTAGGTCTGGGACCGACCTTCATAAAGCCCTGGCTGTCTGATCTCCTCCCCTCACTCTGGCAACTGTAAAGCAGAGCACTGCTTGATGCAGAAAACACCGTTACCCACTGTGCCTTCATCATCTCTCTGTCAGAAGTAGCTGTAAAGAATAAGTCGTGGTCACATCAGCCCTACCCAGAAGCAGAATTCCCAGAGGGGTAAAAGGAGGAGGAAAAAACCCACTCTTGTATTGAAGAAGCTTTCAAGGCATGGGACTGGATGGCAAGGGGACCTATTTCATAATTTTTAAAAACAGTTGGCACAAACTTTTGAAACTTTTTTCCCAGTGCTCCAAGGTCTCCACTAATTTGAGTAAAGCTTAGTAGAATTTTTTTGTCGTGTTGGTATAAGCACATTAAAAATCAACCCAAACAATTCTGGGGGGAGGGTACAAAATACAACTAGAAAAGTTAGACTAGCACGAGGATGAAATTAATCTTTAAAGACTGGGCAGTACTCACTTATATACCATTTTACAAACAGGCAACTACATGAGCCTGGACAGTTCTGGTATAATTCTGCTAAGCAAAATAAATATGCCGTACCACTATCTTGGCAAATAAAAGGGATCAACTCTCAATTTTACAGGTACTTACACATCTCCATCTAATTTATAAACCTACCTGAATGCTTGAATTTTCAATACATGTTGTATACTAAAAAGCAGAGAGCATTGAGAGCAGGCATGGTTTCTTGTCCTCTTTTCCCCTCCAGATCCGGGAGGGTCTTCCATATTAGGCTTTATTGTGACATGCAATGGTAAAAATTAGGTAGAAGCAAGGCAGCCAAGCCCTGGCAATATTGACTATTAATCCAGCTGTACAGAGTCAGATTACTTGGAAAACAACCCTTCAATTTTTCACTCCAGTGACGCTGCAGGGCAGTTGCTTTTAGGATCATTACCCTTGTCTCTAAAATAGAGGAATGTGAGAACGTGTTTGCGTAAATTCTGAACCCATTTGAACTTTGTGGGTTTGAAACTTAGTCCTAGAGTCAAATCATTGTTTTCCGTGAACACATCACCTCCACAGCTAACCAGGGCATTCACACCAAGACTGTGGTTTAGCTGATCCATAAATCATCCATAAATCACCATAATGTTGTAATCACTGTACTGAGAAATACCCGTGTTGCCAACACCTTATCACATATGAGCGTTGCTTTAAGGTAGGAAAATCCAGAAGGCACATGCTTCCTTATTATACTAATTGGCAAAGAAATTAATGTCACTGATGTGCTAGCAAGGGATGCCAGAACGCTGTCTCTTTAGCAAGGCAGCTGTGCAGTGAAGAATATAGGCACTTACGCAGTGTTGGATAGCAGGAGCTTTAAGCTTAGCGGCAGAAGCTGAACAGAAAACAGCCATAGGCCAACTAGTGTACAACTTGCCTGCACTCATGAGTTTCCCTTTCATTTTTATGTCCCACAGTATTCTAGACAAGGCAGAAAGGTCTCATGTAAGGGGAATGTTAGAGGTAAGAGTGCCCTTAGCCCATGAAAACTGCAAGGCCCAAGTAGCAAGAGTGTGGGCAGGCCAAACATTCAGTAATGACAAGAATCACAAGCAAGGGAAGTTGTGGGGACATTTTGATTGATGAAAGTTAGATGAGGAAGATTTTCTCCAAACATTTTTTCTTCCTTTTTTTCATATCTAATTGCTGTTAACTTAGCCTCTGCAATGCAACAGTCCTTTCCCCTTGCTCTTTAAAGACAACAATGACATGTGGCTTTTTTTTGGGGGATTAGCGACATCTCTGAGAACTCAGCCTCCCATATCTCAGCAAACCAGATCACCCAAGTCTGGTTTTCATTGGACATCTCATTTTAGCAGATTTTTTAGAGAGGACATCGATACAGAAGGGACACTCCTGAAACAGATACCTTGAAATAGAGAAATAAATATGATGAAATATATTGAAATAAAAATGAAATGGATAGGGTTGAGGGGGCATAGCAGTGCATTGTAAAAGGAACCAACAGACAAAAAGATAGATATCTCTTTTATACACAAGTATAGCAAGGATACTTGATGGATCTGAAACTTGGACAAGATCTCAGTCTCAGTAGGCACCTGGGCTTATGACAGAAAGCAGGGCATGATTCTGAGACCGAGCTGGCTTAACTTCTGAAGAATGTAAAAAAAAAAAAGACTAAAGAAAGAAAATCAAAAGGAAAGGCAAAAAGGAGGGGGGAAAAAAGGACAAAAGAAAGCAAGCTTCAGGAATGGAGAAAGTCCGTCTCAGACAGCAAAACAGTCCTTAAAATCAAACAAGGAAAATATTTAAATTGCCTTCCCAGTCTCAGGTATACTGAGCACATGGAATGTCCTCAGAGGAAAGAAAGAGTGGCTGTCAAGATACGAATTCTGGCTCAAGAAGTTGTTGTTTTAGACCAGTGACTGCTGGAAGGTGGGAAGGTATGTGAGACAACAATCCCTCTGTGTTCACCCTACTTGTTGTATTTCTTCCCTAAGCATTTGCTATTAACCACTCTCAGAGACAGATTACTAGACAATTCAGACCTTCAGTCTGACCCTGTGCTGCACCTCTTAGCTTTTAAGACCAAAAAGTGATGCATGAAATAAACCCAAGCAGCAAGGATTTAAACACAAGTGGCCATAGTGTCTAGATATTTGGATCTATTAAGAAGTGTGTGATCAAAAGCCAAATCCCTGCTGAGGAACCAAAATTGATGAGATCAGTCTGGACACAAGGCTCTAATTCAGCTCGGCTTTCACACTACAAGTTGTAAAGTAATTTATCACTGAAGAAACCCACATATTTGTATTGCCTTAGCAGAAATTTCCCATGAATAAAACAAAGGATTTTATTTTGTAAATTTCCTTCAAACATAAGAAGTCTCAGAATAGTCTCCCGTCCCCCATAAAATGATGAACAAAGATTAATTTTCAATTTATGCAGTAATTTTTACAGTCAAGCATAACAAATAAGGTAACAGATTTTCCAGATGTCCAGAGCTCCGGAGGCACTATTACCAGGACTCGGCTGCCCTCTCTTGTACAGAGGGAGATCTGCACCTGAAGGTAGCGTTGCAGACTTAAAAATACAGGAGAGGCTGCTGTGCACTGTACAGGAGGAGGGGAGGTATAAAACGCCCATTCTCACACCAGAACTAATCAAATGAGGCTATAGCGTTATTATGTAAAGCTGATCCTGTTATTAATTAATATATTCGTGATGTTTTTAGAAAATATTTCATTTCAGGCATTTAATCTCTGCAGGTTCACCAGGCAACACACAATTCCCTCCTTGCAGACTGCACAGTTTATCTGCAAAGTCTACCTACCTTAAATACAGAGGCTAAAATATACCCCACAGAGTCTTATGTGTTTCCACTTTCGAGGGACACTGGAAGCTCTAAACTTTAACTACTTCAGCTGTCCTTCCTTCAGCCTTGCTCCACTCCCTCCATAAAATCCCATAGTCAGCCATGACTCCTCTTAGAAACCTGCTGAATCCTAACCCCTTATGTGCTGTGCAAAGTAACAGGACAATAAATTGAGGGATTTGCCCCTTTCTTCTGCAGCACTTTGTTTTTATTTGCTGCACAACAGCAAATCAGCAAAAAAACCAGTAAAACTGTCTGTTTGGGTCATTAACCTTTTTAATTCTTCCTGAGAAATGAAGCAAAATTAACTTTTTTCTTTCTTAGGTCAGATGAGATGTTAATTTCTATAGTGATTTCCTAGACTTAGTCTCTATTCTTTAAATTTTGTCATAAAGGTAAAATTCTTCCTGTACAGTTGGAGATACTGAACAAACAGGGTATACTAAGAGTTTTCTGTTACTAGTGATAATTTCTCTAGCTCTCGACTAGCTTTACGTTGGAAAAGGTGAATTCATAGGGATCACATCTAACAGCTTTTTTTCTGTGTAAGTATACGGTGTAGTATGACACCGTATACAGGTGAAGAATGAAGACCGTTGCAGGTCGAGGGAGGTGATTCTGCCCCTCTACTCGGCTCTGGTGAGTCCCCACCTGGAGTACTGCATCCAGCTCTGGAGCCCTCAGCACAAGAAGGACATGGAGCTGTTGGAGCGGGTCCAGAAGAGGACCACGAAAATGATCCGAGGGCTGGAGCACCTCTCCTACGAGGACAGGCTGAGAGAGTTGGGGTTGTTCAGCCTGGAGAAGAGAAGGCTGCGGGGAGACCTTATTGTGGCCTTTCAGTACTTAAAGGGGGCCTATAGGAAAGATGAGGACAGTCTTTTTAGCAAGGCCTGTTGTGACAGGACAAGGACTAATGGTTTTAAACTAAAGGAGGGGAAATTTAGGCTAGATATAAGGAAGAAATTTTTTACAATGAGGGTGGTGAAGCACTGGAACAGGTTGCCCAGAGAGGCCCCATCCCTGGAAACATTCAAGGTCAGGTTGGATGGGGCTCTGAGCAACCTGATCTAGTTGATGATGTCCCTGCTCACTGGAGGGGGGTTGGACTAGATGACCTCTAAAGGTCCCTTCCAACCCAAAGCATTCTATGATTCTATGATTCTATGACCACTATGTCTTACACCTCCTCCTCGGTTAACTCATTTTCGTTAGTCTCCTGGCTATTGACCAGGTGCTCCAGTCATCCTTAACTTCATCCTAAAAGCTGGTAGATTGACTGAGTGGGATTTCAAGTATTGTCAAAAGTTAAAATGGCAGCTCCTTGGGAAAGAAGCAGCCAGAATAAGCTAATAAATCTCCTATTCCAAAGATAGGCTTTGTGCTACTGAATGAAGACCAGAAATATGAGGTGTAGAAAAGAATCAACTAGTACAAATCCTCTGAATGCCTCAGACAAGAATGGGAGGGGGTTTTTTGTTTTTTTTTTTCAGTGATGTCCAGCACATCCTGACTGAGGCACTGGGCAGAAGGTATTCATACAAGAGACACAGGTAGGTAGAGTAGCAGAGCTACAGCACAGGCAGTGAACCGAACCTTGACTTCACACCCCTAAAGGCCTGGCCAGCATGGCTGTGGAAACTTGGTGGTAAGAGGTCATTAGTGGACTACCTCCCACCTTGAACCAGGGGAGCCAGAAAGGAACTGTGGAATCACAGTTCCCTCCTTGGTCTTCTAAGGCAGAGAATGCAGTCTAAATCTAGACCTACTTTGGGAAAATATGAATAAAACGGCAAAAACTGCAGTGACTTGGACCTTCTCACTGGGAAAACAGTTCCCCACACACAGCCCTTCATTTTTCCCAACAACAGTGTCAATTAATGTTCTGTACGGCTAAGCATTTGCTTTAACCACACTGCTTGTAATTAGCAGTGTCTATTAATACTAGGCATCTGAGACCCGCAGGGCTTGAGTAAAAAGTGCCAGGGCTCAAGTGTTTATGAGCAGTTCATATACAGCAGGAAATTTCTTGTTTTTCTTGAACAGTTGCCCCGTCTCTACTTGCCAAAAACTGCACGGTGAATAGTCATTACCCAATTTAATAGAGATGTGGGCTACAATTTCTGCTACCTGGTTTTACACATAGGCTGTGGTTAGAGGGGAAAACAGAGAAAAGTCTCATTGCTTACATGTTGGTATGTAATTTAAGTGAAAGCAAGAAGTTTAAATAAGTCAATCTGTGTCTACCATCTTAAAGTAGGCTTTTCAATTCTTTGCAATGCTTTGGATTAGTGATAGATGGGAACAAATCCTGCAAATCCTACCATCATCAATTTTTATGGCAATTCAAATGCTACTCTTAAGATGAATTTTGCCTTTCACATATATCTTTAATGTTGATTACCAGTATGGATTTTTGTTCTAATAGTTTCATTTTGCAACACAAATCATTAAAACAGAGGAGCTTTGTCTCCTCCCTTTCTTTGTGTCGTATCTTAAAAAAATGGTTTCCATACCTTCTTATTCTCTATATTTATGATAATTTTAAAGTGTTGGGTTTTATTCAAGATGAGAATGAGTTGATTCTAATTAACCGGGAACAAAATAACTCTATCACTATCCTGTTTACCCCTATGCTCTACTCACAGGACCACAGACACCTTATGAAGACAGGCATTAACACTGTGCTATCAATTTGGTATATCATCGTGCTGTTTGGTTTTCCGTAGTTTCAAGTCTGTATTTTGAGTTTGTTTACAGCTCTGCTCAACAGACTAGGAATTAGGTGAGTTAACTGAGCTTAATGAGCTCAGGGCAGTTTACTACCCAGCACAATGTCCCTTAGAAAAGAATGGCAGAAACAGAAGGGAAAGTTTCCTGAAAAGTGAGACAGTCTATCTCCAACTTCGTTTTATAAAACTCAGCCCTCCACCAAGACATCATCTACATGGTACAGATAAAGCCTATATGGAAAAAGGATTTTCTGTAGACTTTTTTTTCCTGTTTACCTTACATCTGGATATTTGGAGTCAGTCCATTTTGATTAAAGTGTATAATTCTTCATATATAAAAATTCAGGGACAGTTTTATTTCCCCCCAAGCTTCAACAATACTCATGTTAAGTGTTTTTCAGTGTGGTGATAGATATTGAGAGGTTTTTGTTTGTAACAGCACAGAGGGAATGAAAGGCACAGATTTGGTAGAGGACTAAGAGGTATGCAGTCCCCTCATTAATTAGTATCACTTATATACATGCTACTCTTGTAGAAGCAGTATAGAAATATGTACTTCTTTCTGTTTCAAAGAGCACCAATCAGAAACCAACAGAGGCAGAAATCCGTTTCAGGTTGGTGGTGTTGACTTCTAGAGCAATTATAGCAAAACCAGAAAATATGAGAAGTGATTTAAGAGCCTCAACTTATAAACATGCAGAACAAAAAACACACTAGGCTTCTTCCACAGAATAGCTCAGCATTGCAGCAAGCATATTAATATTTACAGAACATCAAAAAAGAGGGAAAAAAGGCAAAGGAAAAAGAAAATGAAAAAAAGAGAAAGAAGAAAAGAAAGGGGGAGGAAAGGAAGGAAGGAAGGAAGGAAGCAAGCAAGGAAGGAAGGAAGGAAGGAAGGAAATTTGCTTGACATGCTGCCAAAATAAAAGATTTCAGACACCACAACATGTTGATGCAAATTCATATTGTGTGCTCACTACTTAGAAGGAAAAACTAACCCTATTTTCCTATGTCTATGCAGTCAAAAATGGGCATAACACTTCTTTTTTCTGCTAAAAGAAACAAAGAGTAGTATGTGAGGGCTTTTGCTAGGTGGCTGTCTAAGAAGAAACTACTGAGGCACAGATTACTTGTATTCGTTTGGAGCTTAGAGGTGGTATCCCATATGGATGTCTTCTTCCCTGCCCAAACAGGCATTAATTATCTCCCTAAAGCCGGATCAGAATGGAGATTTGATGGCCATGAGGGCAACTGGTCACTGGTGCAGCTTCTCCTGCACCATATGAGGAAGACTGGATTTATATCACTGAGGAGAGCAGGAGAAAGAGGTGTAAGATGGATCAGCATCAAATTTGTGTCTGTTATTCCTGACAGACTGCAGGGGGCTCTGGGGATCAGTGCCTGAGGGTAAGCGGGTTGAGGATTAGTAAAATAGCTGGGAAAGGACGAGGAAGACTTACGTGCTTTTTCTGTACACCCTGGGACGAGTAAAAAATAAAAACGTACTTTCAACCTCTGTTTCCCTCCTTTCAACCTATTTTTCCTTCCTACAAAGTTCCTGGAAAGCATATAGTGGTGGGTGAAGGAGAGGCCTTTCCTAGCAAAAAAAAAAATCAAGGTCTATTGAAAAAAGGTAAACCCGAAAGTCAGGGCTGGATGACTTGGCATAATGCACATATTTTTAACAGCTGCTGCAACAATTGCGAAAGGTAGTGGTGGATTTGTCATCTCTTGCTGTAGTCAGATGGGGACCAACTCTTCTCTGGAAGATAGGCTTTAGTCAGTCTAATCTCTGTGGAAATGGAAGTAGGCATGAGCCTATGATTTACGCAGTCAGGTGAGAGATGCTAGTGTGCCTTTTTTCAGTGTAAACTGTTTAAAAGTGAAAGAAATGGCAAGAAAACCCAGACACATTCTAGCTACAGGCTGGATAGAAAATCCAGACCCAGTCTAACTACAGACTGGATAGACAGTATTTACCCGTGAGTTTGGAGAGTGAAATTGCTTTTCCCTTTGAGATTTTCCTCCTCCCTGAGCTTAAACTAATTCTAAAGGGAAAGAAGATGATTCCAGAGGTAAAGAAAAATATTCAGAAATTTCTTAAGTTAGTAGAAATAAAAAATAGAAACTACAAGCAGAAATATTGCGAAACGTCAGAGTGTATAGAAAAAGCAATGGTTTAAGCTTAGAAACAATCAAAACTAATAAAAAAGGCACAGGTAGCTGGCTGCAACAGCTTTTCACTCCAGCCATAACAACAAATAATTTCCATCTTAGCCTCTCTATGGCCTGCAAGAATTTGGCAGACTTTCTTCTCTCCGAAGCCACTATTACAATTAAAGGCCATTTAAGTTTCTAGCAAAGACTATGGATAAAACTGCATCCTCCTCCCCGAAGGTGGATTTTGATGTACATTAGCAGGTGTTCTGAGAATCCTAAATTGTCATAACTGTAATTCATCAAATAAAGAGAAGGCTCGGGTATCAGAATAGTACTACAAGCACAACAAAAAACCACTTAGCTTTTAAATTTCTCTAACTCATAGTGTCTTTTGTTCTTAAAGCTGCTTCGTACGAGGATGGAAGCCACAGAGGGAAATAAATCTAGTTGTCCGACTATGGATTAAGACCTGGAATGTGCAAACAAAGGAATTTTTTATGTCTTTGACCACTTGAAAAGCCAGATTCCCCCAGATGCCAACCTCTGGGCAGCTGAACACTTTATCTACGTTTATCTTTTTTTTACTTTTGTGTAATATATTTCTAAAATGTTCTTTAACATATACCAAATAGAGGGGTAAAATGTTTGTACATATGCCTTATTTGAAAACATAGAAGATATAATATCTTCTTATATTATTATGTTTTCTATATTAATGTGTAATATTTGATATAATTACAAACATAACATTGTATAAATTTAGAGAATAATTTTAAGAAGGATTTTGCATAAACAAGTGATTGGGATATCAGAAAAGTTTCATCACTTGTGTCTATTTTTAAGTACTTTGGATTCTGAAGCACTGAGAGGCTGTTTTTTAAAGCAATTTTTCTCCCACACCAAAATGAAATTAATTGTTTTCTCACTCCGTTGCTGCCCTTACCAAACATATGGGCCAGGTAAAAAGGAAGGATGAAAACTGTACTGGTTCAGACTGGCAATTCAGTGCAGTGTATTAAAACAGAACATTTTACAGTGGGATTCAGTATGTTTTGGTGATATATGCAGACACTATTCATTTCTAGCCCCAGCATTTTAAGTACTTATTCTGAAAATGTGTTGCTTTGTTTAAGGAAAAGCTGTTTAAAATTATTTTGGAGGTTTTGAATATATTTCTCAGGTTTTTTCCCTCTCCTGAATGATGGGGTAATGAAATTTAGTATCAGCCTGTATTTTAAAACTCTAAAATAAGTCCTCTTGAATAAGTGTCACAAATAAAGCAAGTTGTGGTGTGCTGTGGTGTAAAACTGTTACTGGTGTGAATTCAGGCAGAACAACATTACATCAAACCATGAAGTGTGGCTTGTGTGAGTTGCATGGTTTAGTCTAACTGAGAAAAAAACATAGCTCTTTTTACCTCAGGTTTTATAAAATGACAAAATATGAGCATCAGAGTGTTCAGAACTAGCCCCTTAAAAGATTACATTCCTCCCTTTCTTTGCTTGAATTCTTCCAGACTTCATGAAATAAGAACCAAATGATTGTTTGGGCAAATTACTTCAACCTCCAGTTAAATTTCACATGCTCACATGCTGGCTGTACCATTTTTCCCACACAGCCTAAAGGCATCTTCTTGAAAGATATTTTTGATCATAACAAATTCAGTCTCCTCAGAAAAATGCCTTCACATTAAGTGCCCTTTGACATAAATAGTGAACTGCTGGACATAAAGGATTGCTCTAGGTACAAATGAATGTGAAAAAATGTTACTGTTAAGCTTAAAAATATCATACAAGTACATTATGGCTCTAGTATGGTTTGATTTGAACACATTTATCTACACGTGCTCATGCAGGTCCATAGGGCTGGCACATCAGCTACTTGGAGTTGCTGATAGGCAATTTCACCAAGTGTCACCCTTTGACTCTAAGGAGAAGCTCGTTAATGCATCACTTCCTCCCATTGCCCCAGCAAGCCAGAGGGAAGCTGGATCTCACACCTCCACTATGGCTCTCGGATGTCCACCTCTCGGACAGCAGGCACATGATGTTCTCCACCATCACAGTAAGATCCCTTCATGCTGCCGGGTTTTGGAGGTGTTGCAGCTTAGCAGTATCACTGCTTCTGACCTGCAAGGCATAAAAAGGTATATGCAGGTTATGCCTGCCAGGCATAAACAGGAAAGGTGCAGTGTAACTGAACTCAAACTGCATACCTACAATGCGTCAGCAAAATAATTTACATTAGTGCCAATGACTTAGACTTCCTTATTTAATCTGAGGCTATGAGGTGGTTATTGCTTGTTGAAACCTGACCTTTCAAAAAGTCATGCTCTTATACAAGGTCACCACTCTTTGTATATACCTGAAGCCAATTCCGCTGCTTTTTTAAGGCCATTGTTGAGGGCCAGCAGCAGCAGCACTGTTGAGTGAAATATGGCAAGTACCCAAGGAGCAAAGGGGGTAGCCTTTTCTAGCTTAAAGAAGGAGACACCAAGAGAAAAAGAATGCCGTATTATTTAACTTAAGGCATCCAAAATATATGCTTAAATTAGGAAGGAAACTAGGCACAGTTTTATGACAGTAAGTCATGAAAAGTAGATCTGTCTGGAAGGCAAATCAGTGGGCTTCAGTTTCTCTGCAAATGATCTTAGCTGCTATCTAAATTATATGCCTAAAATTAGAAGGTGTGCATACTGCCTGTAGTTTTAAAAGTGAGTATATTGCTTGGTGTCACTTTACTGGAAACTGGCAAACTGCATTGTAAATTTACAATTTGCTGTTTAAAGGGACATTTTTTTTTCATAGAAGCATAAAAATTTCAGTGACAAGTTTTTTTTTTTAATTCTTACTGACTTGAATGGGAAATACAAGCACAAAGGGCTTCAGAAATATTCTGTAATAATTTCTTGTAATTGTTTCATCACTTTGGTTAGGCACTGAAACAGGTTTATATTCTGAGAATCTACTGGGTCCAAGGCACTTTCAGCAACCACAGTTTTAGGATGTTCTACTCTTGAAGAACTCAGCTAATATCCCACAGCTAATATCTTTAATATCATACTGGAAACGTTCTTGGCCTCTTCTTGCTTTCTTGGATTAAAACTGAAAAGAATAAACATTCAAATTAGCATTTAATCCCACAGCAGGACTTATTACAGTGGCAGAATGATTGCTTCAGGCAAACTTAAATACCAACATATGTAAACAATCGCTGCTGTGTTTAGCTGACATACAGTCCTGAATTATAAAAATTTATTCTGGGGTAAAATGTGCTTTTACCCTGGGGTCCATTGTATATGGTAACATAGAACAGAGATGGAGAGACTGGAACTGAGAGGAACTGTGTGTCAGAGACATGGGACTCTGCAGTGGTACATTGATTTGGAAGTAATATACTCTGTCCCTTCCCAGGATGAAGACTGGTCTCCTTTTTCTATCCCCAAGAGTCCACCTAAGAAAACTGGAAAGAAAACAATGATTCCACATTTTCTCAGACACCCTTAGTTATCAGTGGACCAAGGCTAACAAGATCTAATGAGGCAGATGAGAGAAGAGGGCTTTGTACATCCTTTGTACATCCTTTGTACATCTAATCGGGGCAACCCAGCCTTTCACCTCTGAGTCTTTCGTAGACTGTATGAAGTTGGCTTGCCTAAAGGGTCTCACTACCAGCTCTGTAAGGGCTGTTGCAAGCCACGATCTTTAGTCCAAACCTATTGACTATAGATAAAATCTGCAACTCTGTTGGGACAGATTTCCCCTTTTTGGAAGACTGTTTTCAACAAGGAAAAAGCTAGCCTCTAAGGCAAGATGAAAGGAGTTTGTTAATGAAGCTGTCACAGTCTTTCCACTTCGTGCTTGGGGAACGAGTGTCAGAATATCATAAGGAAAAACAAAACAAATCAGAGAGCCAGTCATCACCTCTCATGTATATTTTATCTGTGCTCCCACAGTGCAAGGAACATTATTTACTCCATACAGTCAACCTGTAGAAGTGGTTTATAGGGTTTTTGTTGTCCAGGAAACTGTTCTCCAGCATCAGGGACACATTCGTAACAGGGCAGGGATTGACTTCAAGCAATGCATTATCAGGGCAAGATGAGTGATGAAGTGGGCCCTCCTTAAAGATGCTTGATTGTTTAAATCTTAAAGAAATAAAGGCTAAGAAGGTAGAAGTGCTTTTTCTCAGGAACTGAACAAATTTGTTTCTCATGCATTAAAATTACTTTTTTTCACACCAGTGAAAGTTTTCATGCTGGATCACTACTCCTAACATAAACTAGAAGAGCAGAAAGAGATAAAATCTGAAGGTACTAAATTCTTAGAATGAATCCTATCCCACTGCTAACAAAAGGATTTTTGACAGCAAATTTTCGTCCAAGTCAGTATTTCTTTACTACATTTTCCAGTTAAGATAGATTTTAGTTTATCAGCTCAGACTTAAACTGCAAAGGTGACGGTGCAAGAAGACATCTCCAATTTCTTGGATGGTTACTTAATAAGAAAAAACACAGAGACGCAGTCATTCTGGGTATCCTTGTAGTGCCATTTCCACTCTTCCTACTGATCTGATACCAGTAGATTTTGCTAGCTGCAGTCACAATATCTCTGTTGAATCGGTCTCTGGATATAGCAAGAAAAAACACCTATATTTTTTCTTGATCTGACACAGATCTTCTGGCTTAAGAAGTAGTATGCCCCCTCCTCTACATTCAGAATGTATTGCATGTACTGTGTTTGGAGGGGTAGGACTGAAAACACTACCTAGGATGAGCAGATGTGAGGCAGGATAAGTTGTAATAGGAAAAAGCTTTACTTCTTTCATTCCTGTGCAAGGATGAGCAGCTGTCAGACAGGACAAGTAGCAATAGAACAAGTTTTGTTTCTTTCATTCCTGTGCTTAAGGCAATAATGGGAAGAAATATGAAGTGTCTTGTGCATCTGCTATGCTGGCCATTGCTGGAAAGTTGCCAACTTCAGGTCTGCGGGAAGTGATGAGGCTTTGGTCTTATCGCCTAGGCACACAGCTGAAAACAGCCATGTTGTACAGTGCAAGACTATGTTTGACTCCTATTGCTCCCACCCCATGCATGTTCCCGGCGTTATTACTGCTGTGTCACCACAGTTGTCCTGGCCCCAAACCTTTTCAGAGCTGACTTTGAGAAATTATTCCTCACTGGGTGTTGTGATCATCTGAAATCAAGTCAGCTTCACTTTTCCTCCCTCAATACTTTATTTAGGTATAAAACTAGTATTTAGCAATGAATGTGTAACACTGTGTTTATTCCATTAAAAAGTTCAGAAAGTTATGCAAAGGGGTTGATTCAAGCAGGCCTCTTGTACTGGAGCCACAGAAAAATCTCCTTCTCTCTTATCTAAGGAGAGAGAGGAGAACTAAAAGGGCCATTCAGTCTATGAAAACATCAGCACATATTGTCCTACCATGACTCTCTTTCAATAATTAGATATTTGATGATTTCTAATTATCAAAAGATAGTCATAATAACAAAATATTGCTATTGCTTTTACTTGGTTTTATTTTCTCCTAGAAGGTCTGAATGGCCTTTGGAGCCCAAGACATCAGGCAAGTACGGCACAGAGAAATTAAAAGATCAGTATTATATAGCCCAGGAAATGAGAACACTCCCCACGTCTCATTCCAATCGCAAGATACAGCTGTCTCTTTCCATACTGACCCTTTCATTCTAGATTACAAACTGTTATTGCTTACCAAATAAAATGGGCAATGTAGATAGACAAAGAATGCCTCGGGGTAGCCTGTGCTGAAAAAATACACCACGGGCAAGTGGCAGAGCCCAGGGTTAGCCCCAGCGCCATGTCCCCAGGGTCCTTCACTGCAAGAAGATGTCCCCAGCCCTGCCAGAGGAGACACAAGACCTGCTCAGGCAAGGACCACCCTACAGCCATAAACCGGCCAGGGACGAGCTCTGGCGGGGTTGGCGGGGGTTTTGTACCTGCCATGGTGGCTCCCAGGCAGCCGCACAGGCTAGATGGGCCCATAGGCACAGGATGGACACTGCGGCTGGGAGGCTGCTTCCCCTCCCATCTTCTTTTGATACTTTTATTTTTTTCTGGGTAAGGTCGTAATGTCAGGGAGGTGTTGTCTGCTGGTGTAGTTTGTGCCACGCTACATGAAGCAATGCGAATGTCTCCTTCAAGCTTCCTTCCTGCTCCTGTTTTTTTTTCATCACGTTGTCAGAATCAGGAAGTTTAGGGCATATCAGAACCCCAAATTCAGGCAGTTATGGGTGAACTGTGGGCAGGGCTGCGGTTTTTCAGCCATGTCTCTCCGTGCACACTCAGTCCCCTCACAGTGGGACGCCCCCCCCCCCCCCGCCCCACCCCGCCCCCCCCCCCCCNCCGGAGGCTGACAGAAAGAGCCACCGCTGCTCCCAAGAAACCCTCACGCTATTCCTCCGGCCGCTACCGGCCCTGCACCTCGGCGCGGCGGCCACCGGGTGGCGCCCGCGCCCCGCCTGAGGGGCGGCTGCCGTGAGGTGTGAGGCGGGGCTGCCCTCGGTGGCCATTACCGCCGTTGGCGGCCATTACTGCCCCAGCGCCGCCGGCGGAATCCGCCGTTTCCTCCGCTGCCCTGTCGGGCTCCGCCGCTTTCCAGGTGGCGGGTGGAGTTCGCGCAGGAGGAGGAAGGGGGCAGCAAGGGCCCGTAGAGCCGGTTCTGTCCCGTCTTGGGAGGCAGCGGGGCGGCGAGAGCCGGCGGCCGCCGCAGGGCCCGGGGCGGGAGCGAGCAGCCGCTCCGAAAAGCCGCTGCCCAGCACGGCGGGGCCTGGGGAGGTGAGAGGGGCACTCTCAGGAAAACTTTAAGGGGCGACAGGTGCTGCCGAATGCCTTGAACAGGGGTGCCCGCTCCGTGCAGAGGCTTCCTGGTGTTTTATGCTGATACTTAACTAAATAAAATAATGCTTAGAATGAGTGAAGAAGCATGCATAGCTAGATAACCTTCCGCTAGTACTTTCCGTAGGCATGTATAACATTTTGTCTGAAGAGGTGTGTACGTTCATCCCGCCCCGAGATCCTTCCAAATTTTTCTTCGATCTCTAGGCGGCCAGACCCACCCTAGCTCTTTTGGAGGCATCTTCAGCCTCTTTATGAAGCTGGTTTTCTCCCACCTAAATTGGTTCCTCTTGCTCACCTCTCCCAGCCAGCTGCCAGTGCTTCGCCAGGAGTTGCCTCAGAAGAGCTGGCAGAGGACAGTCGTGTCTCGGTGGCAGAGAGGGAACACCTGTGCCGATCAGAGATGCTCCGGGCCACCCGGGCTCTCTTCCCCATCCCCTAAGCCCACGCAATAATCACTTACCTATTCAGCTCCAGCAGTAGGATCTTCAGATTAATGTCAGGATTTTTATTCATTTTGCTTCTGGTGTTAGTTATCTTGCTAATCAGATGTCAGGCTTCTTTGTGCTAGATACGTAAAAATGAAGGGAAGCATGGTCTCAGCCTAGAAGAGCTTGCAGACTAATCTAAAACAAATACAAACCACAGGAGGTTCTGTGAACTAGAGACTTCAGCTGATACACAGAGGTTATGTCCAAGCTACTAAATAGTGTGAAGGACTGTTCTTTGCTATCAAGACTGTCCTCTGGCTTTGAGGCCAACTGTACTGCGGTAGCTCATGTCCGTACTGCTTATGCCTGTGCACTCTCAGTCTCCAGAATAAGATGACTTCATGTAAACTGTATATTGTGAACGGTCCCTATCTGTTGCTGGCTCACAAACTATGTTTTGGCATTGTTTGGGAGAACGGCACATGGCCCATACCAAAACCACAAACGATGCAGGGACCTCTCCAACAATGTAACAGCATAGACACTGAAGCTGCAGTGCCCAGGAATGCTCCCTGACACCATTTTTTTTTACTTGTGCCATCACCACGGGGCAGGTTTAGTGTAGGCCAAGGTACAAATCATAAAATGAGTATGTGAATACTGTGTTTCAACTCAGAATGAGTCTTGCTGCGGTCCCTTTGCACAGGGAGTGTGGGAGTGGAGACTCACGTGTCAGTCAAGTCCTCGGCATCTGTTCCAAAACTTGAAGTGGAGGTCAAAGTGATTATTTTGGCAATACCAGTGGTGTTAATTTATGGTAACTACTTCTCTCTTACAAACTAAGGACATCTCCAGATGATACAGTATGTGCAGTTTACAGAGGAAACTGGTATGTTTTTATTTACAGTGAGGGAGGGCAAAAAGCATAAGTGGGTTTATCTGCACAGCTGGTCCATCCACATCAGGGCTATATCTGGCCTAGAAGGGGGAATTTTTTTTTTTATTTGTGAAGCCTTATGAACCAAGGTGTTTATGACATAATTTGCATCACAAGTTCAGGGTGATGAACAGAGTGGAAAAGAAATCTGAAATTGTTGTTCCCTGAGATAAAGGAAGTGTTCTGGGCTGTATCATAGGATGAACAAACACCTAAAACCAGGTTACTATGAGAAATAGATTGGTCCTGCAGTTACGAGTGTTTTGTTACGATTAATGGCTTGAGAAATAATCTTCAAAGCCATCTTCATAGGGCAAGAAGGACTTCCCTGAAGAAATGAATCCCAGGACAGTTGGAATCTTTCATCTCCTTGTTGCAAAAGACTTCTGATTCAGCTTGGTCCCCTTTTGCTCTAGATGACATGCCCTCTTGATGATACTGAAGACATGAACTAATTTAAACCCCATACTGCTTATATTCAAGGAATACAGTAGTTCCTTGTGCTATTACAATCTCCATTTTCTATGAACATTCATGCCTATGTTCACTTCTTATCTTTTACTGACTATGGGATTTACCCAACGTGCTAATGACATTGCTTCTGCCATCACAGCAACTTGGAATTAAAATTAAAAAGCGATCCATTTGTTTTCGGGATTACCATCCATTTATCTTATTCTTGTTGTTCCTATGCAGATTCCTATAAGCTAAAGCTGCTGTTGTCCATCCCCTTCATGCATGCTGTGCTCACTACACGGGCCTTCGTAAACTCTTACGAAGTGATGCAATCCTTTGCTATTCTTGTGACTTTTTGTCCCAGATGCCGAGCAGTCTGATTGCTTGGGTTGGGGTTGTGTCTGTATATATATATTCTGACTTGCAACTCCACCTGCTTTGTTGTCATACAACACTTTTCTTGTCACATTTTGAATTCTTTTTAACACTGGAAATTTGTGTTCTTTTTAACAATTTCACCAGCATGAGCAGATGGGGTGATTTCCTTTGCTTGCTAAATTCCCATCACATCATCAAGGTTAGTGATAGTTCTGAGTGTCACCACATGTTTCTAGCCCCAGAGCCTATCAGACTGCCAGCACCCCAACATTAGAGGAATGATTCTTCAGCTCTACATCAACCACAAGTTTTTCTCAGTTTTGCCTGTCTTGTTGTATAGATCCTTTATGAATCTTTTCAGCTGTCCTAACTTTCCTAGCAATTTTAACTCTAGTGAGATTCTCATGTGCTGCATGCCAAATAAGGCACTTTTTTGTTATTTTTCACTAATTTGCATTTACAAATTTTCCAGAGCCAAGTAAGAGACTGAGACCTGTTTCTTCCTAGTACTAGAATCTTAACCAGCCTGCACTGTGGGAACACAAGTCTCTGCATGATGTAGCAACTGATCTCAATGCACTGTTGTCATAATATATTAAAAATACTGATTTAGGTATTTAGGGTTTGGAAGGCAGCTCAGCATCCATCCTCTGTGCACTGCAGAAAGTATCTGTGTAAACATCTTTCAGCTGGAGTGGAGTGTGATAGACACTGCCCAGGGATCAAACCTAATTCTTAGGTATAATTGCCATTAGCCTTGGTAAGAATCTGCACTGCCATACCAAATGCAAATTTGCTATTATGTAGAATTAGCGACTTGTGGAGAAGTGACTGTTCTCCATCAGAATGGAGAGCTTTCTGTGCTGTTTCGTTCAAGTAATGTAATTATTATTTGCTTATAATATAAGGTTACTATAAGCTTGTATTGGTGGATAGCTCTAAATCCCACTTCTTCCTTCTTTTTGCCTTACTTGGCTTACGGTCATTTAAGCCTGGCTTTATCCCTCCCAAGATTAGATAGTTAACTAAAACATTAGATATTTAACTGAATCATGCAGCTGGTCACCTTAGGGTCCTTCTAGAGTCAATGAAGAGAGACAGAGTAACTTTCAGATAGTTACTGAGATCTTAAAATTAATTTCTTCAACTCCCTCTTTGACCTGGGAGACCCTTATGGCAACTGTACTTCTTACGTAGTCACCTTTACTTAGCTGAGAAACTTGAATTTTTATTCCGAATCCATAGCATATCTGAGAGTTCTTTAAATAGTACGTGTATAACGTCACTAAATGGGAAGAGTATGGCTTAGGTATTTCTTATATGCGAACTATGCTTCTTTTGCTCAGATCAGAATTGTTAACATTTTCAACATGAGAGATGTATTTTCCTTGTGTAAGAAAACACATGTATTGGCAAGGAATGGTTTCATGATGGAGACATGAGCTTTCTGGCTAATGATCTGCTCTGTCAGAGTCCCACATAAAATAGAGACAAAACAAAGTTCTACACAACATTTATGTAAGTCTAAAGTCACAAAAATATTTTTGGGAGACAAGTGTTCCTCTTTATATATGGACTGCCTGCCAGGAAAGTCAATGCAGGTATTCTGCCTTTAAGATTTCACATGAAGCAGGTCTCAGCTGAATATGGGTTGCAGGTGATTTTGGCATTTTATTTGTAAAACAGCTTTAGCAATATTTGTATACCTTTATGGGATCAAGATGAGTTCACCTTGTAGCTTGTGCCAAGGAACAAAGATGTCATTAACATAACCAAATGATCATCAAGCATATACTTGCCAAATCTAATAAAAATGTATGCATTTCTTACCTTCCATGCTTGTGGACTGTAGAAATGTAAGGTAGTTTTTCATTTTAAGTCTCCCGTTCATCCACCTCTGTAACTTATACCCAGTCAAACAAAACACTCAGGCTTTAAAAATTAAATCAATTTACTCTGTCGGGTTGGCAAAAACTTAATAAAAAAAGGACCAAAACACATTATCTTCCTATGGAATTGGTTAATGCTTAAAACCATCATTTTAGAATGTTTTGGTCACCTCATTCATATAAAGCACTGATGTGAATTTCATCTGTTCGTGAGTTAAAAAAAGGATTCACAACTTCATGCATGTATTTTTGGTGTGTCTTTATAGGGGAGGAATGCCGGAATACATGACCTACCTGACACTTCACTGGCAAGAGAGCAGCCTTCATCTCAGGACAAACCCACAAGGAGCCTGTTCACTTATCTGAACTTTTTCCTAATCACTTAATGCCTCTCACTGAGAGACAAGAAGAAAGATTAATTTACTTTTTAAAAATAATATTTATGAACCCAAGGATTAAAATTAATGATTTGAAATATCAGATCCTTGTTAGAGAAATCCAAACATACCTAATTGCCATATTAAGATAAATAAGTATACACTAATACATGCATCTCTGTATAAAGGTATTTAAAACAAAGAATTGAGTCTTATACAACATTTGTTATCTAAAAGCTGTAATTTTCTCTCCAAACTTTGACCTGAAATGTCACCTGTGACCATTGTGTACTTCTGTTCTAAAACTAGTGATAGTCTATTGGGGCACCACCATCATATAGATGTATATGTTATGGTAACAAACACAGTAAGTGCATTCATTATTTTATGAAGAAAGTATTTTTATATATTATATAGCCACAAGGAAAAAAACAGTATTTGAGAGCATGTAGTGTGATGCATGGATGGAAGAAATAATGTTTTTCTTCATGTCACACTCCTCACCCCCAATTTTGACCTACTGTATTTACTTAATATAACTACTTCATATTTGGGAATTTACCTTGAATATTTTTTTCCGTCATTTCACATGGACCTTTCTATACTGTTTAAAGTTCTTCATGCTTTCCTTGTTTTTCCAATCTAGAGTCGTTAACCAATTACAGCTGGGACCAGGGCCAAAAACAGCTAAGTATCACAACTGAGTTTATCTCAAGTGGCACCTTAGTTAAATTGCTGAATAATCTTTTCTCTAGGGTTCAGATAAACATTGGTTGAGATTTCTTATACCTTATACCTTCCTCAGGGTCCTCCCTTTTTGATGTACTGTTTATATCCTTTTCTTTTTATAAAGCTTCCTAGAGAAGGTCAGCTGAAGTCCCACCTCACTTACATAACTACAAATTAGGATAGCCCCGTTCCTTCACAGTCTTTCTCTGGATAAAACTGGAAGATAAATTAGAATATGGTCTCTGTACAGCTTGCCCTCAAATCGCTGAAAGCGACAATTTCAGCAGATCTTGGACTGAGCCCTCATTTTATTTTGCAGTGGCTCTGGACTGTTTTACACTTTACAAGAAGAAAGGAATTTTCTGCAGTTCATCTACTTGAGAGATACTACCAATAGTCAGTCTTGGGCTCCTATGCAGTATTTCAAAATAGAAAGCCACGAGGTAGGATGGCCTGACAAGAAACCAGGTTAAATTGGTTGTTGTTAAGCAAATGTTTCTTCCTGCTGGCTGCTTAAATGAAGAAGAGGAGGCTTTTTCTTCTCTAAAGCAATTCAGTGTTCTCCCTTACTGTGCGTTAACCACTGAGAAATTTTGAGAAAAAGAAAATCTTGTCTCAGGAGTTTTAATCTTAAAACAGGAAAAGTCTGCTACCAACTAGGAAGACTCAGCTGATTTTCCCACTGCACAAATACAAATAAAAACAAAACAGACTACAGATGGAAATGTAAAATGATGAAGAACAGCAAAAGGCGCACACTATCTTCCATTCTATGAAGCAGAACAAATTACTGACATCCATTTCTTAATCTACATTTATTTTCCTGATTCACAGAAAAGATTGTGATATTGAATTATCTGAGTTGTTAAAATGTGGTTTTCCCTGCTGATTGATATAGTATTTACCTCACGTGAATTGTTTGGGGTGAAAGTGTTCTTATGTGACTCTGTTGCTGGAGATGTATCTGCTCTCAAGAGATGAAGAAGATAACTGTGTTTACAAAAGCAGGTTTCAAGATCGTGCATTCCAAAAACGTTCCTGTATTGATGCAGTCACACACTATCACAGTACCAGTAAGTCATTGTAACCAAGCTTTTAATGTCATTTATAAAAAAATAGAGTTATTTACATTTGCAACTTATTTGATGGCATCCTCTTTTATTACAGCATTTGAATCAGTGAAGAAATGTCACTAGAACTCATTTGAGGGTAAACTTTTCAAAGATAAGCATGACAGTACAGGAAAAATGTTTAAAACATTGTGAATTCTTGTTCTTCTGCAGCATCATACAAACTCATTCTTTACAACACATGTACCCTGACCTTACAGTAAGCAGAATTCCCTTCCAGATTAAGGCACGGAAACTCTGCCACATTTCTAGGGACAGTCCCACATTCTTACATATGGCACTTCAAGACATAACCAAAAGAATTAGTTTAATTCCAGTGGACAGTAACCTAAATGCAGAATGTTAGCCACTTACACGTTTTTAAGAAAACTCTGGTTAAAAGGACAAAAAAAAGTATGACTATACTTATTGCATAGTTGCACCAAACCGGATCTATGAATACAAAAGCCATCAAAATATATTATAAATCTATCTGAGTTTCAAAGCTACTCTAAAATACTGCTTTGCTTTAGAATACAAATAACACTGTTTGGGGTTAGTTTGTAGAGGTGTATTTTGGTCCATGCTGTTAATTCTATATCATTATATTCCTCTTCCATTAGTTTAAAGGCCTCAGAACAACAGGTCCTCAGGCAGTGGTAAGAACGATGAAGCCAAAGAAGGGCCTTTCCAAATCTCAGACTTAGCTGCTGCAGTCAGTTCATAAAAACTCTAATTTCCACTGCCTCCCTTTCTTACTGGTTTAAATAAACTTCCCTCAGAACTTAAGGGAAAGGAATGACAGGGGACACAGATGGGGTTTGTCCCCATCTTCTAGTCTTGAGCTGATAAATCACAGCTCTTAAAAATATCCAGCCCATAAAAAAAAGATCAACAACAACAACAAAAAACTATTTACTTTGACTATGCGGTAGTTCCACATAATCTGCTGGCAGTAGAAACTTCTTTGGTGTCAGAGTCAGGTCTTCCTGAAACCACAAACGGCCAAGTCTGCAAGCAAAAAAAAAGGTATTTCGTATTAGAAAGAAAGATTATCCTGGTATGAAACTGGAGCTTTATTACTGATAAATGTCTAACTCTGGTTCGGTTGCAAACACGTCATCATGTTTTAGTCCCTGTGGGAAGCACAGAGAGAGCTGAGTTCCTCTAACAAATATTTTCATTATGTTTTTCACTATAATTAAATGCTCCTCAATAGGTCTGCCACAGCCAGCAACAAACCGTTCTCATCAAAAAGGCAACATTTCTCTTGCTTTGCAACTGTGTGCATAATTTTATAAATAAAAAGCATATAAACTACCCAAAGACAATCACTCTGCACTGTATCAGCAACCTTTTTACCCCAGTGGCACGCATCAGGCATTCAGTTTTGTACCGACGAACTAATGACGGCTTGCTTGTGCTCCAAGCCAGCCCGCAGAGCGAATTACTCCTTTTTCGGACATTAAGCTTGCCTAATGCCCGAGGAATTTATTTCTTTAGGGTTCCTTACTCCGACTCCCCCGAACAGACACACCCGCCACCGCCGTCGGCCAAACCCGGCTCTCGGGTCGCCCCCGGGCGAGGATTACTGGCGATTTACGAAGCAGCCGGGGCCGCCCCGCGGCTTCTCCGACGGCGGGTACGGCTTGAGCGCTGCCAGCCCTGCTCGGGGCGGGGGCGCCGGGCCGGCGGGGCTACCCCGGGCAGTGCTCGGGGGTTCCCCCGTGCCCCCCGCGGGTGCCCCTCGCCACGCATCCCCAAGGCGCCGGGGCCGCTCCCGGCCGTCCGCCTCCGCGGCCCCCCTCCCGCGCCCCCGGCGCCGCACCAGGTTGCCGGGGGGGGCG
>VYZW01046734.1:53210-77270 GCA_013401315.1 Balaeniceps rex
CCGAGGCGAGTCGGCCCAGCGCGGGGCGGCCCCGCCGCGGAGAGTCGGTGCCGGCGCGGGGGGGCGCGGAGGGGGGATGCGCCCTCTGACAGCGCTATATATCGGGTGTCCGCGGAGCAAACCATCCGCCGGGCGGAGGGAAGGGGAGGCGCGGAGGAGGGGGTAGGACCCGGCTGAGCCCCGCCACGGGGGCGGCGCCTCTCCGCGCTGCCCCGCGCTCCGGTGCGCGCAGTCAGCCCCGTGGAGTGGGGAACACGCGGGGATGTCCCCGGGCGTGTCTGTGCTCTCGGGAGTACCGCCGCCGTGCGACTGAGCGCTTTTCCTCCGGGGCAGACCCCTCTCTTCGCCCCGGAGGACGGAAAATACCCTCGGGGCTGATCCCGCAAGTGCTTTCTCGGGGAGGGGGCACCGCTTCCCTCTCGCCAAGGCGGCAGCGGGGCTAAGGCGGCCCGGGGCTCGGCCCCCAGCCCACCTGCATTTCCTCTCCCTCTTGCCTTTCCTTCGAGGTGTGGGGTTTCCTCTCCGTTATCAACCCGCGCCCAGCCCCGCTCCTCGCAGCCGAGCGGGGCGGCAGGACGGGGCCAACCCCAGGCTGCGGGTTAGGCCCTCCCGCCCGACGGGGTCTTGCCCGGGCCGCTGCCTGCCCTGCTCCAAGGGGGGCTGTGCGGTCCCGGTGCCTCGCCGGCCAGCGGGACGCCGGAGCGGGCGGGGGCAGCAGGAGACGCGGCACACAGGGGCGGGTTTGCGATTTGTGGGGAGCAATGCGAAAGGTCGCTGGAAAGGCGCGGACTGTGTTGTGATGGTGTCGGTGACTTGGGGTGAAGCTACAGACGGTAGCGAGTGAGTATAACGTGTCCGAGGGCTTCCCCTTCCTCAGAGCAATTAATGAAAAGGCAGTTAATTGGGCTGTGTACATCTCTGTGTCACAGAGCAAATTAACGAGAGAGCTTTTCGAGTGATTCGCGTTTTTTTTTCTTAACAAATTCCGTGCTATAGCTTTTATGGAGTCCACGGGAGAGTGGGGGACCCAGCATCCACTGGAAATGCTGATATGCAAATTTAGAAGGGATATAAACTAAAAAAAAAAATCAACCAACAACTTGTATCCCTCCCACACCCCAAATACCCCTTCTTTCCAAGATTAATAACCAGCATTTGGTTCCTCTCTGGCCTTCACGGCCCTGCCTGGATACGGTTAACCAGAATAAAAAATCAGTTCGCGGAAAAGAATCTAATGACTACAACAGGTGGAAAGATCTTGTCCCGCAATTTTTGCTCCCGGTTTTTCCCTTCCATTTCCCTCCCGGCCGAGTGGAACCTTGCCGGCTGCTGCCTCACAACTTTTCCTGGCACCACCGGCCGCCTTTTCGCCCAGCGCTTTGCGCTTCACTCGCCGCCAAACGCTGTGGTCTTATTGAGGGCCACTTAACGCTGTATAAACCTCGGCTTCACCCGCTGGGGCTAGAACCACATCAGAGCCGGGTTTAACGGCAACCTTTCCAAGTGAAACTTGACATTTCTTGAACCACCGAAACAGGCAGCTGATCTTGCAACTGGATCTCTTGAACTTGGTTTGACACGACGATGCTCTGGCTGGGTCCCACACGCCGTACGGTGAAAGGGGAGCGCGCCGGGCTTCGGGGTTGCTCTGCCTCCCCAATTAGCCCACATTATCCGTGTAAATATATATATATATATATATATAAAAGATACTGCAGGGGAAGAGATATAGGTTTACTTTTTCCCCCCATCTGGGTTGTTTATACAGGTGCGGGCTGAACGCTTTCCCTGCTAAAGATTAATGGGGAAAGTGCTGAATTTCTTTAAACAAAGAAGAAAATGGTACCCAGTCTTAAAAGCCACAATGGCAAATCTCACCTTTCGCGCCTACCTCTGCCTCGGCGGATTAAAGGCGACGCATAATGCAGACTTCGTCTCATTTAATGAAGAGGTTGGGGGGAGGTGGGTGAATAGCAAATTCGCAGATGGTCTTTGCCTGCTTCTTGGTCAGTAAAGGAAATGGGAAATACAATGGAGTAAATCAGGAGTGAGCCTCAGGGGTTACTTCGGATTTACACCCAATGAAACCGAGCAGAACTGACTCCTCTCACATCCATCAAACCTTTAATTTCTGCGACCCTGACCGAGATATCATTTTCAGGATAAAGTCTTTGATGGGGCCAGGGCATTACATCATGCTTCCATTTGTTCTTTAGTCAAGACTTTGATCCTTCACGCTCTCTGTGTACTGAGTAGGGAAAATGTCCCTGGTATATCAGGGCAGCATTTTACACCCGTTATCAGGTGCAGGCCCTTTCCCTTTTCTCCGTTAAGAGGTAAAACCACGATCTGATCTATGCCCGTACTCCCAGGCCAACATCCTCCCCTGTTTCAGGGCCCATCCCTGCAAGCTGTGTGTGATGCCGGCGGGGAGCGGGGCAGCCCGGGGCTGCAAAACCCAGCGTGTGTGTGGAGGGAGCGGAGCAGCCGGTAAACCGCTCCTGCGTGGGAAGAAGCTACGGAGAGGGCCTTCCCCAGGGAGCTCTGCCTCTGACGCCGTTGTTGGTCCTGAGGCCACAAAAAGCAGCTTTTCTCTGCTGAGGGGAGATCCCTGATTTGGGCGGGGGCGGGGGGGGGCGGGTGCGGCACGTTTGGACGGAGTGTTTTTCCTCACACTTTTCCAGAAGGCATTTTGGTAAATACATTTAACCAACGAACCCGAGCAAAGAGGAGTCGACGAAAACCAGATTTCTCCTTTCTCTTTGCAGCAGCTCGAGGTGTTTCGCTGCTGCACCTGAGGACCGGCGAGGGACGGCGCTGCGCGGCGGCGGGCGCAGGGCATCCCCGGGCAGGGCGGGCTGCGCCAGTGCCCGGGAGCCGCCGCTCCTGCCTCAGAGCACGGCGCTAACAACCCGACAGGTATCTGGGATGAGGCAGAAGGGGTATAACCCTTTTATTTTCTTCCTAAAGTGTCAGAAAAAAAACTATAGCAAAAAGCAAAAGAGGAAAAAAAACCATCCAGAGGCCAAGTCTGTAAAACGCAGGTTATCTCCGAGGATAGGAGGGCGAACTGCTAAAAGCCCCGTGTCTTTTCGCATTCATCCTCTGGGGTGTTGGCAACGACAAAGCAGGGTGGAGGAGGGAGATGATGTGTTCTCGATAAAGTGCTTTAAATAAGGCTTTCCTTTGGCATTTGTCCTTTCCTCGAACTTAGCAGCGTTACCGAGTCACTTCGCTCCGACCTAAAGTGCACTTACACATTTTCGGAAAGATCTCAGTGTAACAAGGGCGTTTTTATTCATTTTTCTCGCGGTGGTGAGGAAGGCGGGATGTCTGGAGGGGAGGAGGACAGCGTCTGGCAAACGTCTCAGTCTTGATCTCTTCACAAGCGTCTACAACACACATCCAGGCTGCGTGAAGGGCACGCAGGGCTTCTGCCGCGAAGGGATGTTTGACATTGCCGGTCCTGTAGGGAAAGTAGGTGGATGAATTATAACCTTTGTTAAATGCCACCTAGAGCAAATACACCTCTGCATGGCTCAGATCCCTCGGTAAAGGCACCCGATGAAAGGAGAAGCGTACAGTGTCCCTCATTCCACCACCGATCCTGCCCCCGCTAAAAACGCCTGTACCAGGAATGCTGGTTGCTACAGGCATGCCGTGGGTGCCCTGTCCTTAGCCAGCGGTCTGGTCCGGGTCGAGGCACCACTAAAGGATGCCCTTTCCTATTGTCGCTTCCTAAGATGCCGGCGCCGTGGTGCCCATGTCCCAGTCCCCTGGCAGGCACCTAGCTGAGGATGCTCCGTGTGAGCTAGCCCCGCTCCCCTGGGGCTGGGGGGGATCCTGAAAGCGTCACGGGGGAATGCAGGAACCGCCAGCCCCAGCAGTTATTGGAAATGAGTGTGTGTCTGTGTGTATTTTGGCGGGGGGAGGCTTCCCCAAAAAGCGGCTTTCCACCATATAAGAAAATTCAAAACTACTCAGTGGGTCAAGCCATGTCAAATAAAGCAAACAGGGGATAAATGAACCCCTGGAAGGAAAAAAAGAAGTGTTTACTAGAATTATTTTGCCTAGCAAGTACCAACCTTCCCGTGAAGGGACTTGCTCAGTGATTTGCTTGGTGAAGGGGCTTAAAAACAAACCCAGGGTTAAAAACCTCCTCTCCGCCCCCCAGACCTCAGCCCGCCGGCCCGGGGCTGCCCCGCTCCGCTACCCGGGAGCCTGCGGGGCGATCCGCCGGTGTGGGGCAGGTAGCTCTCTCCCTGCCGTCGGGACGACAACAACAACAACAACAGCAACAACAACAACAAAACCCGCACAGTTTTGTCCTTCCAGCCGCTGATTTTCCCAAAGGGGATCCCGCCCCGCAGCACAAGGTGAGAGCATCTTCCCCAAGGAAAGAAATCGCTCCCCGTTATTTACTCCCTCCCCCGGACATTTCCAGTGCAATAACAACAACGAGACGTTATCAACTGTAAAGGATCGCTGCTTTCCCCGGAGTTTGGCTGGCAGTGAGTTTTGCCCAGGTATCCCCAACTTTCACCAGGGTTTCCCCTGCGGGATAGCCAGGCCAACTCTCTAAATACCTCCTGGCGCCAGAAGAAAGTTCTCATGTAATAGATACCCGCTGGTGTGAGAACACGGATTCTGCTCACTTTGTCTGTCAGCCCGGGTGGGGGGGCTTGAGGAGGGGGGAGATGGGGATTTCTTTTAATTAAAAAAAAAGGAAGAAGTATTTTTCACTAATTCTATTTTTTTTAATGATGCCTGGAGATGTGCTGTTGGCCTAAAAGGACCAGAATTAATGGTGCTGTTTAAAGTGTGTTTTATTTCTTCTCTTGGAGCAAATTAGCTGGAATAACAAGCAAACATCAGGCAAGAGGAAACACTGTGTTAGTCTCCTCCTTGTGTTTCACTCTGAGAGGGAAGCCCACCCGAGCAAGACGGAAGAGATGGGGAGAGATAACACAGCTACAGCACTTCATTATACTTGAATGCTCCAGCACACTCACTCGCTTTGGCAGGGCCACAGCAGAGCAGATGGAGGAGTGAGGCTTCCGTAGGAACCGCTAGCAAAGCCAGTGGGGGCTCTCAGATGGGGACACACAGCTCGTGAGACAGCTTCATGGTCAGCAGGAGGAAAATCACTGCCCAGGGGTGTCTGGAGTCAAAGAAAACCTCAGCGCTCCGGCATCATATCTCTACCTGTATTGAAGGAAAGCTGCAAAGGGCACACAACACATGCAGACTGCAGCCATGGCAGCCTCACATTCAGCTGTCTGGTGAAATTATTCCACATTTTCTCTAGGGAACAAATTTTTTATGGAAGGCATCTGGGCAGCTTCCTGAACACCAGGGAGGTCAGCATCTTGCAACACCTTTACCCCAACAGCGCTCAGGCTCTACTAAGTGCTGGCCATGTCGGGATAGACGCTCCTTCCCTTGTAAGAGACAGCATCACTCTGGCTATGCTCTGTTCCCCTTTGTAGAATACTGTGTATCCAGGTATAATACTCACTTTTTCAGCTATTTGAATTGATGGACCTATAATGCACCTAGATTTTAAATTGATAAAATTACAAGTGACCACATCCCCCACTATTTGGTTAATTCTGGATCTGAGATGTATGACATGACATGGTCCAGACAATGATTTTTAGATGTAATAGACATGCTTCTTCTAGCATGCGATCTTGACATATATAGATAGGTCTGTATTTAAAAAGGAAGAGCTTAAAGTGTTAGGTTAAGAATTCAGCTATGATGGTTTAACACCAATTTTCCCACTTTCTAAATGCTTGTTTCCATATCCTACATAATATTATACCAGAACTTTTATTCATTTCACAGTACTTGTAAAAAGTGCTCCTACATCTGAAAACACTTCATTACTGTACTAGTGCTTTACATTTTAAGTAGCTAAAATGTTCCAGAGTCTCCCAGGCTGCTTCCTGTCGCCATCTTACAGTATGCTCTTTGCAGCTACTTCTTGATGGCTGAAGATGAATTCTTTTGCAAGTTATTTTGTGGTCTGCTTTCCTTTTTTATTTTGTGATTGTGGCCATATTCACGTACATGGCCTTTTTTTTTTTTTCTATTGCTTAGGACAAGGAATAAGACCTGAAAAAGAGAATGGATGCCCGGAGCCATACATTACAAACAGCAGTGAAATAAGCTTTCGTAGAGGTAGCTGTCATATTCACAACTCAAATGGTGAACCTTTTGAGAGGGTTTCTGTCTTTCATTCCTATATTCAGGAGCAAATTGCATTTTTAGAAAAAGCTATTCAGATTTCAGATAATGGTGATCAGACTTGCAGGAGACATGCCCCAGATGATTTAATCCTGCAGAATATCTCTATTAACAGAATATCAGCTCATGAACAAATGACACTGGGAACTGGAGATCTCTTTCTACTCTCTACAGACCTTTAAACTTTTCCTTTTTTCTTTGATGGTTCATTGTTCATAGCAGGCACAGGTGAGGTCAGACTTTTGCCCTTTACCTTTCCTTACTTTGCCATTTGAATTATGTTAATAGCTAATTATCAAGAGCAAACCAGCATCGCAAAAGATACTTTTCTTTCTTCCTTTCATGGTAGATATATCTGAGTCAGCAGTTGGAAAATAAAATGCATCTGGATTTATCTACATTTTGCTAAACAAGATGGCTGTTCTGTCAATACCAGGGTTCTTGGCAAGGATGAATCTGTGCTATTAAAGGAAACCTGTACACATCATACAAGAAATTTTCTAGAATTATTACTTAAAATTAAACAGAGCAGTTAACCTAATCTTGCAAAATTGGAGGCATACCTTTGAATGGATGCCTGTGAAAAGAAAAATGACAACACTAGTGAGCAAGTTCATCAACTAGCATAAAATTACAAAGCCATCGATTTTAACTGAGCTGACACAGCAACACAAGTTGAAAATCTGATGCATGATGTCTAGGTCTTTTCCTGTGGACCCTGGGTTAAAATAGAAAACATTCACGCCAAAATAAGTAGAATTGCATTTGGTGTAAATCTGGAAAAAAAAAGAGTGCTTGACTAAGGACCTCTTGATGCAACTAAAAATATACAGTAATGGCTTCCACAGTCCCTCTGGGAGTGAGACTACCATGGTCCTCTCTCCAGGATGTTTTTCTATGTGAAACCTGGGTTTAAGGATATTTACAAATTCTCTCACAGGTGTACTTAGCATAACAGATGGTTATCGGTATATAAAGCAGTATGTATTAAATAACACGTGTCTTTGGAAACAAGCACAGACTGAGATACATGTTCTACTGGTAAGTACGCTTCTCATAATTAATTTTATCATTCTTTCGCTGGGGAAAAAAGACAAAGATTACTTCAGGAAGCACCCAGGGCCTTTTCAGAAATAGTGTTGTCTTAGAGATGGAATTGGATCTTCATAGTAGCTACTGCAAATTTCCTTTAAATTCGAATTACTGTGTTTCTACTATCCCACTAGCTGACTGTTTCTGAGGAAAGAATATCAGGAACCAATATAATGGTTTTCTGGCCTTGTTATCCAGACTTGTGTGCACTTGTA
Source organism: Balaeniceps rex (assembly GCA_013401315.1). Lineage (NCBI taxonomy): Eukaryota > Metazoa > Chordata > Aves > Pelecaniformes > Balaenicipitidae > Balaeniceps > Balaeniceps rex. Next base: position 60,770 of record VYZW01046734.1, read on the forward strand.
GTAGGATACTGCATAGCATGCTTTAAGACTTAATTGTTGATTTGTTCACCTTAATTGGCTTAAAAAGTGTCAATTGCATCCTGCTCATAATTGGTAGTTAAAGGAAAGTACATTTACAGTTGACTTACCTTGACTATGATTACTCACAGTTCTTCTCTTACCTCTTTCTTGGGCTTGTGATTGCACTGCCTCACCACGAGGCAGCTGCTTCGACATTGCACTGCCCATGAAAGGTCAGGATCCCATGACGCCATAATGTAATGGATGCCAAAACCAGTAAGCTGCTGTTTTGGTTTCATGAATCAGGATCATATTCTGTGTTACAGGGTCAAATGGAGAACGTCACCTTAGACACTGCCAGTGCTCTGCTGCAAGTGGAGCAAGGTGACAAGGGGCAGCATAATGATAATGTGATTGACAAGGCAGAAGTTAGTGCAACCCACTCAACTGGAAATAATACTTCCAGCAAATCATTATGATTGTTGCGGAAAGCGTTCATTCTTTTTGGTCTATGTACACGTAGACTGAATGCATACATCTATTCTACTCAAACAAAGCAATGAAGCAGTCACCAGAAATGAAACTGACTGGTTTTATAGGAGGAAATGCAGCTGATGTTTCTATTCAAGAGCACTATGCTCTACTCATTTGTACATTCATTACCCCAGATTTCCAAATAAAACCAGCAACATAACACTTTCCTTAAAATTAAATTAGAAGAGCCTTGCGAGAAGTGACTCACACACTAGAGCAATTATAAGTTTTATATGTTTACCTTTGTATTTTTCTTAAAGTCTCTGAAACTCCTGAACACACATACCTTTCAACAAACAATCCCAACATCATCTGATTCAAATTATGAAGTTATCTGAAACTGATTCGTTTCCTGTTTCAGCCTAATACCAATGGAGAGACAGCAAATTTTTTGCCCCTGTCCCAATCCAAGATTTAGAAATCTCAGGGATCCGAGGTTTCACACACACTCACCATTAAGTCTAACAACTTAATTAACAGCTTTAACTTCATCTGGAGATAAACCAAAGAAGATGAGAAGATTCTTTAATTTATATGGATATCAGTGTAAGTTTCTTTTTTTGATTTTGGCATAAAAGTGTTCCTAACCAATCCTACATTCAAACAAACTTTGAGTAGAAGACAGCAATGAGATCTGTTAAGCATTTGCCCTCTGTTTCTTAAAATTATGGTATGCTATCCAATCTACCAACTTCAAGAAGCTGGCCTCTGGCAAGTCTGCTTTTATGTTTTGGTTTAAGGTGTCTAAAGCAAAATGATTAAGATAGTTTGGACCTGTGATAAACACATTAATCTTTATAGTGTTGGCTGAATAAGGAAAGGTGAACTGGTGAGCTGATACTCTTCCCCACAAACCCAGAAAGACAGAAAAACGAAGTGTTTAGAACATGGAAATTATCTAACCTTGAAGCAGGGAAAGTCATATTTCTTGATATAGCCATTTTCTGAATGCTTTCTTTGTCAAGTTTATTTGGCCTAGGAGCAAGGTGTTCATTGTTCTTGGAGAAATTCCATGGGTGCTTAATGAGCAAGAGTCAAAGGCTATTACACAAGATTATATACTAAAGCAAAGACAGAATGCTTCTGACTTTTTGAGAATTCTCCTATGTTAAAGTGCATGTTATGTCTATCAGCTTATAAAAAGGCTCTGAAAACAGAGAGAACTGTCTAAAAATTGAACTTAGTGCTTTGGCTGGAGCTGTCCTCATCTTATTGCTGTGCATTCTGCTTTTGTGAGCGCTTGATGTACAGACCCAATATAAAATAAGGACTGCATTATTTGGCTGCTGTTTGTAAAAATGAAAGAGTAAGGTGAAAGATGAGTAACTCCAGGTCTATGGGGAACTGGTGGGGCATGGATACAGCAGATAGTTTATTGCTCTGCTTGGCGGAATGATCACCAGGTTCAGTGAGTTTATCAGATTTCCAGACTTGTAGTAGCATGTGGGTAATAAAAAAACTACAGGTGCATATAATCAGTCCTTCAAGCTCTGAATGTTTCTGTGAGTGAAAAAGGTGCTTTTAAAAAACCTGTGACGTCACTATCTGGTAAAACATTGGGCTCTTTCATTCCAGCCAAGCAGAAAGGAACAAACAGACCAACTAACAGACCTTTGAAGATGTAACCATTATATTCAAGGTTATTATTTATCATATTGTGGAAAGACAAACTAAACGCTCAACTTGCTTATCTAAAAGACCATGTCAGGAGGCAATAGGAAGGGTATAGGTATGGTTTCTCATATGACTTCAGAAAGAAAAGCTTCACAGTAGTATCCTGTGAAGCATTCATCCTAAACAAAGACTGGACTTACAGAGCAAATGCTGCAGAGATTCATGTAGTCTCAAAAGATTGTTGTTAGTGTTTGGAAATCTCATAATATTATTAAATGGATATAGTGACAGAAAGGGAAGAACTTGGATGGATTATGTATTAGTTTGGAACTAATATATCAATTGTACATTAACATTGATCAATGCCTGCATCCTTAGCATAAGTAGGGACATTGAAAGGCAGGTCCAAACATACCTTCCGATGCCTTTAGTGAAATAACAGATTGTTTTTATCAAGAGCACCTGAAAGATTTAGCAAGCTAAGATTCAGCTGATGCCAAACTAAGATGCAGGTGAAGATAGACGATGACTGCAATAACTGATTCTTAAACATGCCTGCAATTAGAAGTAGTCACTTGTGGTAATGATGGGTAAGTTTTCCAGTGAAGAAATACACATTAAACCAAAACTATTCAAAGGGATATTTCACTTCAAGAATATGTAAATAACTTACTCTTTGGTTTCATGCTACATTAAAAAAATATTATAGCTGCCATCTATCTGGAGCAAATCCAACGGAAGTGAGCAGAATAAGGTTATGTCCAAGATCCACAAAGCTAATCCTTCACATGATTTTATGTAAATCACTGTGGTTTTAGGATGATAGGATGATTCAAGGGGGAATGTTCTGCCATTCTTTACTGCAAAATTAGCACTTATGTGAGATACATAGCTAGTGCCTCTGTACTTAGCTATGTTTAGCATTTGAGATGTAGATAAATTAGCATAAACCTTGTTTAGGGTGAAGTTCATCTCAACTAATTTCAGCCATCTCAAGGTTTGGTATCACAACTCAATTAGTTAGGAGTGAGTGGCAAGAGTTATAGTTTATAGGTCAAAATGTCACCTGTTAAATTTGTTACATGAAATGTCAAAATGTGGGATGCATTCATAAGGCAGCATACTGAAATACTGCACAGACATTAATTTCTTTCTCTGTGTTCTTTAGATGAGTAAGATACCAAAGCTTGGGCACATTCAGGCAGAAACAGAGATCATGCCTGAATAGGAAAAGAAATATGATTAGAAAGAGCTTTCCTTTTAGGAGAACTTTGCCTTTCAGCAGAGGCAAAAGATTAGAGAGAGCTTAGGCCTTGTGCCAGAAACCTTTATGACATGTCCTTTGTGTCTCTAGAACTCTATCATGACCAGCAAAACTGGAGTAGAGCATGCTATACAATAATAATAAAAAAAAGACTTTTATGCTTCTTTCGATTCCTGTCCTCATCCTTGCTATGCTGAATAATTGTATCTGAAAAAAACAGTATTGCCTGCCCTTTCCAAGCAGCCATGGTACTCATCTTCATTCATAATACCATTTTTAAGATAAATTCAGGAAGGATAAAGTGTTGAGGAATAGGATAACATATTCCGCTCCCCTCCCTGTCCAAGTCTTGCTTTTTAAGCACATCAAAAATGAATTTAAGAAGAAAGAATAATTATATTGAGTCCTAAGGTCCATTCAATCCAGTCCTGCCTTAGTGGCTAAAAGAGTCTGGAAGAGTGTATGTAAATATGATGATATTCTTCAGAAAATTCTCTCAACAGCCAATAATTTGAGTTTCAGCAATTTTCTGAGCCAGACATTTAGTCTTTAAATGTAATGGACCTTGTTAGATTTTTCTTCCATGAATTGACTTTGGCATCCATGTACACTTTTACCATCCCAGTATTCTGCAGCAAAGCCTAATTAAACACATAGGGTGACAAATCATTTTCATTAATTTAAGAGCAGAGTAAATGTGGATTAGGAAGCTTATAGGAGACTCAGGCTACTGCAGAACACACCAAATCATATGTGCAGACTGTGTTGTCTACATTGGGCATACAGAGTAAATCCTGTGTGCCATATTTACTATGAATGTGGATTCCGGTTGGGTGGGACTGGTGCAGTGGAGTTGTCACATCCAGCCCAGGACAGAAAACATAATGACAGCTGATTGTTGAGTCCCCATTCAAACTGTGATCTGAGACAGAAGTCATAGAATCATAGAATCATTTAGATTGGAAAAAATCCTTAAGATCATCGAGTCCAACTGCCAAGTCCACCACTAAACCATGTCCCTAAGCACACATCTACACACCTTTTAAATACCTCCAGGGAGGGGACTTGACCACTTCCCTGGGCAGCCTGTTCCAGTGCTTGACAAGCCTTTTGGTGAAGAAACTTTTCCTGATATCCAACCTAAACCTCCCCTGGCACAACTTGAGGCCATTTCCTCTTGTCCTATCACTTCTTACTTGGGAAAAGAGACCAACACCCACCTCGCTACAACCTCCTTTCAGGTAGTTGTAGAGAGCAATAAGCAACTCAATGTCTTTCTTGTAGTGAGGGACCCAAAATGGAACACAGTATTCAAGGTGTGGCGTCACCAGTGCCGAGTACAAGGGAACAATCACTTCCCTAGTCCTGCTGGCCACACTATTTCTGATACAAGCCAGGAGGCTATTGGCCTTCTTGGCCACCTGGGCACACTGCTGGCTCATATTCAGCCGGCTGTCGACCAATACACCCAGGTCCTTTTTTACTGGGCAGCTTTCCAGCCACTCTTCCCCAAGCCTGTAGCATTGCCTGGCATTGTGACCCAGGTGCAGGACCCGGCACCTGGCCTTGTTGAACCTCATACAGTTGGCCTCGGCCCATCTATCCAGCCTGTCCAGACCCCTCTGTAGAGCCTTCCTACCCTCAAGCAGATCAACACTCCGCCCAACTTGGTGTCGTCTGCAAACCTACTGAGGGTGCACTCAATCCCCTCATCCAGATCATTGATAAAGATATTAAACAGAACTGGCCCCAAAACTGAGCCCTGGGGAACACCACTTGTGACTGGCCGCCAACTGGATTTAACTCCATTCACCACAACTCTTTGGGCCCAGCCATCCAGCCAGTTTTTTACCCAGCGAAGAGTATGCCCATCCAAGCCATGAGCAGCCAGTTTCTCCAGGAGAATGCTGTGGGAAATGGTGTGAAAGGCTTTACTAAAGTCCAGGTAGACAACATCCACAGCCTCATCCACTAAGCAGGTCACCTTGTCATAGAAGGAGATCAGGTTAGTCAAGCAGGACCTTCCTTTCATAAACCCATGCTGACTGGGCCTGATCACCTGCTTGTCCTGTGGGTTATAATCCCTTAGCATTAGCATCAAACTTTGCCATATACTTTTTGTGCTATCTGAAAAGCAAGAGAAAACGGCACTGTGTGCCTAGCTTGGCTTTATAATTACCTCCACCTCTGGGTTTCCCCACCTTTTCAAGGAGGACACAATGCACTGCAAGCAAATTCCAGAAAGTCACACTATGATCAAAGACAATGACCCAGAAGGTATTTCAGGATCACCAACAATTTAGATAATTTTCCTGTAGTGTCTTTATTATAGGAAATTACTCCATAAGCTGTTTTAAATAATGTATTTTCCCTAAACACAGTTTATGTCTTGGCTCTGAAAACATATGGAAAGACCACATGCTTTCATTTGCATAATCCCTTTTGCCATGTTAACTGGTATCAGCCAAGAATTTTCTGTATAAATTGAAGATTCCACCCTCCATCACTGAAATGTTTACTCATCTTCCTTTTTACTGTTGAAAACAGGACTGCAGTCTTCAGTGAATTAATTTATTTTAATTTAACAAGCATTCCTTTATTTTACTCTTTTTGTTGCCTGACCACTTGTTTCTAGACAACAGATTTCAAGGATTTAGTGTATCAGTTTTCTCCTCCTGAAGACACCTATAATTGAAGTTTCTTCACAAAGACTTTAGTGTCATCAGTCAAACACTGAAATATTTGGGGTGTTTTTTTGTTATTAAAAAGGGGTTCAAGAGAAAAAGGGGTATCAAGAGAAAAAGTAAAAACTTTTACTTCATTGTCTAGGTAGCTTATGGATTTATAGAGAAGGTCAGGACGAAAAGTCCATTTTGTATCAAGTACTTTTCTATACAATGAGGACATCTGAGCTTCCTGTTGCTGATATTTTATATGTACAAATACTTATTCATTCACCCAGTTAATACAATTTTCTTGTACAAAACTATCAACCCCATGCATTCTATAAAAAGTATCTCTGTTTTGCATAGGCTGTCAAGGGATGTCAGAACCAAAAAATCTTCCAGCTACCCTCTTTCAAACCTGTATTTCTCATATGCAAGTAAGCTGGCAATAAGCACACTTTTGGAGACTCATCTAGAAACAAGGCGAGTAGTTACTGTTCTTCATTCTGGCCCTAAGTTCATTCTGAACACCTTCAGCCACTCCATGAGTCTGGCAAGCTCCAGCACTGTCTGAGAGGCCCAGGCTGCTTGGCTGCCTTTTCACTCAGTGTTGCCATCAACATGTCTGTCCCTGCAGGTAGGAGGAGGTTTTCTGCCACTGTCAGAGATTTGCAATTCAGGGGATCACACACCAAGATCCAAGTGCTTTAGTGTGCATGGAGGATCATTTATATGGCTTGTTTTCTGTTTTGCAGCTAATTCTCTTCTGCCTATGAAGTCAAAGTACTTTATTTTTAGGAAGAAGCAAAGACCAGCTGTTTTCTGGTTTTCAGTAGCTAAGGCTTTGTATTGCAAGACCCAACAAAATCCCTGACCACAACTTTTCAAGATGAAGCCCACTGATTTTGCGTCACTCCCGTTTATGGAGTGCTCTGGACCTGGAAGCAGAGATAATTCTGTGACCTAGCGTAAAATTGCTTGCACCCAAATCTGGAAGATGACCAAACAGAACAAAGGAAAAAAACCGAACCCAGAAAGTAGATGCTCTTCTTGCAGATTGGTTTACTGCAGTCACATCTCCATCAAAGATGTTTACAGGAAAGTTTTTGCTGATCCAAGGGAAAATTCTCAGTAACTTCAGAAATATTAATTCATTCTTGAGCAAAAACCACCTGGGTGGCAATGGTAAATTTGCAGACTTCTACAGTCCTACAAAAAGCTTTTGTAAAAACATTAAGGAGACTCCCGTGGCAATTCAGGAGAGAAGGGGTGAATGAGGAATGAAAAGAGTCAAGCAACCTCCTGTGCCATCACTGCAGACATCATATGGCTGAACTTGCTTTTTGTAGTCATCTTTCATGGAGTCCTGAAAAGTAGTCCATGGATCTTGTTCAGAGAGACCAGATTTCAGAAATCACCACTACAAAGTGCTACTCAGTGGTACAAAGCGCTGTTAATTTCACCCCCTTTTATTTATTCAGGATTTTTTCATAAGGATCATTTACAAGAAGCAATTACCAGTGTAAATGAAACCAGAAGCAAAGAATCTCTGGTACTAAGGTGCTACTAGAAATGAAAATATATCTTTTTGGAGAGTGGGGAGTGAGATGCTTATGGACAGGAGACTGTCTAATACTGTCTTCTTCTGCAGTTAATTTCTGTAGCACTGCTGTACTTACTTTTCTTATGAAGAGCCTACCATCACAAATCTGCTTGTGAATACTAGGGTCCATAAAATTGCCACTCAATACAATGGGTCAACCAAAGAATTGAATGGCAACATTATACAAGTATAGGCAAATATTTATAGGCATTTATTTATAGGCACGGACTTCATAATTTATAGGTGCAGGGTATGGGGAAGCAAACAAAGATTTATTACTATCATTAAACAGTAAAAGCATCAATATTAAATCAAGCAGTCTTCTTGAAAGAGGGACCAGACTTGTGGGGTGACTTGCATAAGCACATTTCTGTTACTTCCTGGGATAAAAATTAATTGAATACTGTCCTAAGACTTTCAACTGTAAAAAGGACCTGAACAATGTTGTCCTCTATCTCCACCCACTTTCCCCATTTTATTTTGGTGGTCAACATCTTTACTGAAGGCAAAAAATAAGCATGATTTTTATAGGTCTGCCCTATATATAGTTGATGTGCTACTAATAGTTATGTATCCATTAAAATCTACAATTTATGTTCTGGAAGAAATTAATAAATTCAACCAATTTAACCAGATACAATTTTATGAAATTGATTATGTTAAATATGAAATATGAAATACAGAAAGCCATGATTAAACAGCTGTAAAATACATTTGCATTTGTGTGGTCTAAACAAATGAGGGACTCAAGAGTCAGTATTTCTCCTCACCTCTGTCAGTTTCACAAGATGGATTTTCCTCCCGTTATTTCAAAATTAAAAAATGATTTGCTGGATTGGAAAAATTTACATTTGGCTTGGCTTGGCTGTATAGCTGTGGTTAAAACAAATGGCTTGCCAGAAATCAATTTCCTATGTCAGGTCCAGTCAGTATGGACACCAAAAACAGCTCTTGAGGAAACCCAAGCAGTAGTTGCTGCATTTATACAGGACTCTGATGGATCCTCAGGGTGAGCAATGTCTCCAAGCTTGATGCAGCTTTTCTTGTGGAGATGGGTTTCCTTTTTTTGCACTGAACTGGGCTGAGAAGAAAGCTTTTTAAAACCACCATTCCCAAACCGAATCTTTGGCATATGCACCTCTGTTTGCCAGTAGACAAAGCCTATAACAGTATACTTAGTCTTCAAAATGTTTTGTCATCAGCAAAAGTTTGTGATGACACATGCAACCCTTTTCAACACATGATGTCATCTCTTATGCAATTAAAAAAAATAACACAGAGTACTGAATTCAAATGGCAAGCCAAAGCTTAAAAAGCCTGTCCTGTTTTTCTTTTCTGAGTTAAATAAACCCTTGGCTCTTTCCTGGCTTTGCCAAGCTATCTTGGATTACATTGTCCCAACTGCTAGAAGAACAAGAAACCTGAATATTCTGGTTTGTTTTCTCAAGCGGTGTCTCACATCCAAATTCAAATAGGACAAGGTTTCTGGTCATAGAAATACCATCCATAATGTCTTTGTGGCCAGTCATCACTAAGGGTACAGGTCTTGTCGGACATGCATTACATTTCCAAAGCAGTTCTGGTAACAAGTTGTTATTTTTATAATCCATTCATGTAAATTCTAAAATATCTGTTTAAACTCTACTCAGCCAACTCAACTTAATTCAGTTCAATGAAATTGCTGCACATTGGGGAGCATCCTGAAACTTCTCTAAAGACCACATTGTCCATTTGGACAGCAAATCCAGAACCATGGTCTCAAAGGTGGCTAAAAGCATCGTAAGTATCTTGTATATCCAGGCTTGACTGCTTGTATGACCTTCCTCATTGTATGCATTCAGACAATTTGCAGGCTGTCCAGCTGACAGCCATATAAACATGGGGCAGATCTGGGAGGGCACCCACCTCCCAGATTTTCTCCTGCGACTCCTCCCTCAGAGTGGTGCAGACATAGTTTCTCAGCCTGGTATCATTGTTTTTTTCTTCTCATATTTTCTTCTCCACTACCAGAAGATTTTTTTTTTCACAATTTGGACAAATACTTAAACACTTTTTCTGCAATTTTGGTCAGGCTCTCAGTGTTACCTGAATCTTTGAAGAGTCAAATAGGTGTCCCTGGGGTTATGTTTCCCCACATTCATATGTGTCTATACTTTTACAGTGGTCCCATTTCTGCATATTATCTTTTACTCTCCCTGGTTCTCATCTGGAGATAATTTAGTTCTCTCCAGGCTAACCAGATGGACTCTATGCCAACAGGTGGATATTTGGGAACGTGATTCATTTCCATTCCTGCACTAAAAAAATGGCTAGTGAATTTCAAATTCCCAATTATGCAGACATCACTGGCTTTTTAGATAGTACCTTAACAAGAAGGTGACAAGAAATCTATGTAATTTTTGTCAGCCTTGTGTTTTCAGTCTGTTGCGTGCCTTCTGCTTCCATTGTGATAGCTCTCGTCCTGTCTGGCACATACACAGACTGTTCACATTCATTGATTTACATCACCCATAATGGTGGCTTAAATAATACTAGTAGTTATTCAATCCCATGTCAAACTTCTTTGCACGTACTGTTACTTCCACAAAAGATGAGCGTATTGAGATGTTGAATAGTAGCATGTAAATGCACCATCTACTATGTTATTGTGTTGATCTTCGATGGATAACTGTGAACTTTTTCAGCATTTCATCCTTGGGACCTACCTAAGATTTTGTCTTTTGCACAAGTAACCTAAAGGAAAGCTCATGATCCAGCATTACTAAACACCATTGGAACTCTAATAAGGGTCATGGTTGGTAGGCAAATGGCACCATATTCCAAATCACAATAAACTATTTATCATGGAGATGAAAGAGATTCACTTAGGTTCTGTGGCTGAGCTGATTGACAGCTGATGCAGTAGTCAGTTGTGATAAAGGTTCATTGAATAGTATGGGCAAAAGTATCCTCCCTGATAGGACACTTTATTGTCTCTGCCATTGCCTCTGTTTCTTGAGGATTTCTACATAAATTCACTGATTTCCTTATAGAGATTGTGTCAGCTACACTGTATGCTAACCTTTTATTTCAGTATATCTTTGGCAAGAAGCCTTTGTTTTTTTATGGCATGTTGCTGTCAGGACTACACATACATATACTGCGACATTACCATTCTCAAACTCAAATACAATGTGTTAGTGATATTCAGCATGTAACTGTTACACGACTTTTCCTGAAGGAATATATAGTTTCCTCTGGGACAAAAGACAGCAACGAAGGTTGATAGGCAGTTTAAAATGCAATGATCATATGATTCATAACATTAATATAATAAAAATATAGTCCTGAAGTTCTTTGGCTTAGAAGTATCTTCTAGTGGTTTCAGGAGACACCTTATCTTAGATATAAGATTATGCGTAATTGAATATCTATTAATCAATTAAAGGAGCCAGAGCTTTGTTGTCAGTACAAAGTATTTTATCTGATTAGTGCACGTGTAATCAAGAAACATAGTTTTTCCCTTCTTGAGGGAACATTTTTGCCAAGTTAGTTGCACACCAGGATAGCAGCCCTTTTTTATCCTTAGTTCATGATTAGTCTTGCTTATTTGGTGCTTGACTGCTTTTATGATATGCAATCAACTGCACATGGCACTTAACCACTGTTGTCCCGGCTTGGTCTTCAATAAATTTCAAAATGATTTGCAATGATTCCTCTAACCTCTGTGATAACTGCTAGCTTTTTCCGTCTGTGCAGTAACTGTTTCTTAATCATACAATTGTTTTCTCAGCAAAGGGATCACACTCATACATCTGCTTATGCTTCTGATGTCAGTTTTGACTTATCATTTGCTCAACAGTGTCTTAGAAAGTGCTGCTTAGAGACAGTGCAGACTGTTTTGATGCATTTGGTTCATTTTAGTCTGCTAATGCTTTAGTCTTCCCTATTATAATGTGAAATTGGTGCTTTAAATGCACTTTCCCAGCTTCCTTTTCTTAAAATTGTGGCTGTGAGATAAAAGCAGAGAAGCTTCTATGACAGTGGCTGTTGCTGACTGCTCTTCACTGGGGTGTTGGACCAAGGTTGGTACAGACCAGCAGTGCTACTGTGGGCAAACATCAAACAGAAGTTTTTGCTTCTTTATTTCTTACAGTGATAAAATCTGGCAGTTGTACCAGGCACACAGTCTGGTGAGGACTTTCTGTTTGGTGACTCCTTCAGCTGTTAATAGAAAATCATCCATAGCGGCATGAGTAGACCTTTTAAATAGTGCTGACAAGTTGCTTAGCTGGGCATATCTCACATTGTGGTAGTTGATGTCTATCTGGCAGATTTGTAGACTCTGATGAGTGTGAATGAATAACAGTATCACAGAATCACTGAGGTTGGAAGGGACCTCTGCAGATCATCTATTCTAATCCCCCTGCAGGGTCACCAAGAGCCAGTTGCTCAGGTACGTATCCAGTCAGGTTTTAAATATCTCCAAGGATGGAGACCCCACAATCTCTCTGAGGAACAGGTTCCTGTTGACTACTCTCCCAGTAAAAAAGATGTTCTTATATTTAAATGGATTTTCCTGCATTTCAGCTTGTGCCCATTGACTCTTGTCCGGCCACTGAGAAGAGTTTGGCTCTGTCTTCTTTACCCATTCCCCTGATCAGGTATTTGTACATACTGATAAGATCTTCCTGAGCTGTCTTTTCTGGCTGAACAATCCCAGCTCTCTCAGCCTCTCCTCATATGACAGAACCTCCAGTCCCTTAACCATCTTCTTGACCACCACTGGACCCATTCCAGTAAGTTGTCTACCAGGGAGCCCAGAACTGGGCCCAGAACTCCAGGTGTGGCCTCACCAGTGCTGAGTAGAGGGGACAGATCACCCTCTTGACCTGATGGCAAGGCTTTTCCTAATGCAACCTAGATGCCATTGGACTTTTTTGCTGCAAGAGGGCATTGCTGGTTTAAGGTCACCTTGGTGTCCACCAGAACCCCCAGGTCCTTTTCTGCCAATCTGTTTTCCAGCCAGATGGCCCGCAGCCTGTACTGGTGCATGGGGCTATTATCCCTGTCGCAGGCAAAAGAGTCTTACTCCAGTGAATATCTTCTTAATTTAATTTCTCGCTAATTAACATAAACTTCTAATCACTGATTTGATATTGAGAAAAAGAAGACATAAAGAATGAAACAAACACCTAAGTAAACACCTCTCCTCCCACTTCCTAGCTTCAGCATCCCCTATGTTCACTGCAGGCTGGGGTCGTTTGCTGAATGGTTTCTGTTTGACACTCCGTGCTTACTGTTCAAAGCTGCACTTTGCTTTCTACTTTCCCCCCCCCCCACTCCTTGTTTCTTAGTGTCCCTTCCCCAGTGTGGGTGTCCTGTGGCCACAGTCCCTCAGGGGTATCCCTGCCCCAGCATGGGTAGCCCATGGCTGCAGCCCCTCAGGGGTGTATGCAAGTGCCCCTCACCCCCACCCCACCCTTGTAGCTACCTGTTTCCTAAATTGTCTGCTGAGAGGCCCTGTGGGGTCCTCCGACTGCCTGAAGTTCTGGTGCACACCAGGGTGCTCGCACTGGTGCCAGAGCCATTGGGAACCACCTGTGGCCAGCACAGGGCGGTCCATGGCCTCTTCTCGCACCCGTCACCCCCGCAGCCTCCTCCTGCTCAGACCCGGCTGCTCCTGGCCAGCACAGTCCCCAGGTGCAGGGATTTGCCTTTCCTTTTGATGAACTTTGTGTGGTTCCTATCAGCCCATTTCTCCAGCCTGCCCAGGTCTCTCTGAATGGCAGCACAACCCTCTGGTGTATAGACCTGTCCTCCCAGTTCTGTAGAGGGTGTGCTCCATCCCATCCTCCAGGTCATTGCACCTCGAGTACTGTGTTCAGTTTTGAGCCCCTCAGTACAGAAAGGACATTGAGTTGCTGGAGCGTGTCCAGAGAAGGGCAACAAAGCTGGTGAAGGGTCTAGAGCACAAGTCTTATGAGGAGCAGCTGAGGGACCTGGGGTTGTTCAGCTTGGAGAAGAGGAGGCTCAGGGGAGACCTTATTGCTCTCTACAACTACCTGAAAGGAGGTTGTAGCAAGGTGGGTGTTGGTCTCTTCTCCCAAGTAGCAAGTGATAGGACAAGAGGAAATGGCCTCAAGTTGCGCCAGGGGAGGTTTAGATTAGATATTAGGAAAATTTCTTCACCAAAAGGCTTGTCAAGCATTGGAACAGGCTGCCCAGGGAAGTGGCTGAGTCCCCATCCCTGGAGGTATTTAAAAGATGGGTAGATGAGGTGCTTAGGGACATAGTTTAGTAGTGGACAGGTACGGTCGGACTCGAAGATCTTAAAGATCTTTTCCAACCAAATGATTCTATCATTCTATGATTCATTAATGAAGATGTTAAGCAGGACTGGTCCTAGTATCAAACCTTGGGGGACACCACTAGTGACTGGCCTCAGCTGGAGCAGGTGTCACTGATCACAATCCTTTGAATGTGGCAGTTCAGCCAGTTTTCATGGACCTCACTGTCCATTTATATAGTTTGTATTTCATCTGTCTGTGTGGATGGCAGGGTCAGAAGTCTTGCTAAAGTCAAGATAAACCACAGCTACTGCTCTTCCCTCCTCCACCAAGCCAGTCATCTCATTATCAAAGGCTATTGGGTTGGTCAGGCATGACTTCCCCTTCATAAATCCATGCTGACTAGTCCGAATAACTGTTTTGTCCTTAATATGTCTGGAAATGTTTTTCAGGATTATTTGCTCCACCACCCCTTCAGGGATCAAGGTGAGGCTGACTGGCCTGCAGTTTCCCTTATCTTCCTTCTTGCCCTTCTTGAAGATATGAGTGACATTTGCTTTCTTCCAGTCCACAGGAACCTCTCCTGATCACCATGACTTTTCAAAAGATAATTGAGAGTGGCCTTGTGGTGACATCACCTGGGCCCCTCAGCATGCATGGGTGCATCTCATCAGGTCCCATGGACCTGTGGATGTCCAGTTTGTTTAGATGTTCCTTAAGCTGAATGTTCTCCACAGAGGGTAGGTCTTCCGTGCTCCAGACTCTTACACTTATCTCAGGGGCTTGGGATTCCTGAAGGACAATCTTACCAGTAAAGACTGAGGTGAGGAAGGCATTGGGTACATTGACCTTGACCTTTTCCATATATTTGCCACCAGCTCTCCTGGCTCATTCAGGAGTGGGTCCACATTTCTTCCTTTGGCTTCTGATGTACCCAGAAAAACCTTTCTTGTTGCCCTTCATGTCCCTTGCCAGATTTAACTCCAGATGGGCTTTTGCTTTCTTAGGCCCATCCCTGCATGCTCGGACAGTGTCTCTACATTCCTCCTGGGTCATCTGTCCCTTCTTCCACTTCTTGTATGTTTCTTCTTTATGCCTGAGTCCCTGTTATACTGGCATGGTGACCCCAGCTAAACGCAGATGAACACTGAAACACAATGGTTTTTAAATATGTTTCCTTCACTCCTGATTATCTGTAATTCCTTAAAATTTAGGGGGCAAAAAAAAAAAGGAAGACTGTGTTTCAGCTCCTGTAGTGAAATTCATTACACAGAACTGGCAGGTCCTTTGCTGCCTTGCTTACATCCATGAAAAACAATAAAGAATTTTTGTAAATTTGTCAAATTCAGCATATAGGTGAATTTATCAAATTCAGCACTAAGGGAAAAAAACAACAGTCAGCTGCTGGCCAATTATTGTGCAATGGCAACCCATCTCAGAATGGGGTACATCAAAGCACTCATGGGACTTATTAATACACCAGTTTGAACTGTAGTTCCAATTTGTAATACCTAGTCTTATGCAAGAAGGACAGAAACTCGAATGACAGGAAAGGCCATCTCAGAGGGCCTGATCTCTTCTCTGTGTAATGAATTCTCATGAAGCTAGAAAACAAGGCTGCCTTTATGGAGAAATGGGAAAGTACATAAAAGTAGATATTACCTTAGCACAACAGGGAAAAACTTGGAAGGTGGCCAAGACCTTTTCTGTTTGTGTAACCATTAAGGAAAATTTATTGATTGTATCTCACGAGACTTAAATTAAGGAAAACATTAAAAAAAAGAAAGGGTCCATAAATGCTGGAAAGCATGTGACATAGTAGGTGTATGTACAGTAGGAATGGCCTGGAATACCAATAATTTATGGGACAATGAAAAGCAGAAGTTTTAAGATAGTTAGATCCAGGATCTGTCAGTCAGAGGAATCTGTTGAGTTACAATCCAAAGAACTGGACCAGTTGATAAAAGACTACTACTAGCAACTCAGGGAATGGTAACTTGGCAAAAGAAAAGAGTAGGTTCTTCTGCTGTAGTGAAATAACATATATCTATTTCTAATGGAGAAAAGTTTTAGGCAACTTTATCTCAGACTGTTCCTAATGTAGCTCCCACTTGTGAAACTTGAACAAAATAATGGTAAAAGATTGACCAAACATAGAATCATAGAATCATAGAATGCTTTGGGTTGGAAGGGACCTTTAGAGGTCATCTAGTCCAACACCCCTGCAGTGAGCAGGGACATCTTCAACTAGATCAGGTTGGTCAGAGCCCCGTCCAACCTGAACTTAAAGGTTTCTAGGGCTGGGGCCTCCACTACCTCTCTGGGCAACCTCTTCCAGGGCTTCACCACCCTCATTGTAAAAAATTTCTTCCTCATATCTAGCCTAAATCTCCCCTCCTTTAGTTTAAAACCATTACCCCTTGTCCTGTCACAACAGGCCTTACTAAAAAGACTGTCCTCATCTTTCCTATAGGCCCCCTTTAATTACTGAAAGGCCGCAATAAGGTCTCCCCACAGCCTTCTCTTCTCCAGGCTGAACAGCCCCAACTCT
>VYZW01046734.1:77445-94236 GCA_013401315.1 Balaeniceps rex
CCTTGCACTTGGCCTTGTTGAACCTCATGAGGTTCACACAGGCCCACCTCTCCAGCCTGTCCAGGTCCCTTTGGATGACATCCCATCCCTCAGGTGTGTCAACTGCCCCACTCAGCTTGGTGTCATCTGCAAACTTGCTGAGGGTGCACTCAATCTCGCTGTCTATGTTGTTGATGAAAATATTAAACAGCACTGGTCCCGGTACGGACCCCTGAGGAACACCACTTGTCACTGATCTCCATTTGGACATAGAGCCATTGACCGCTACCCTCTGGATGCGACCATCCAACCAGTTCCTTATCCACCAAACAGTCCACCCATCAAATCCATATCTCTCCAATTTAGAGAGAAGGATGTTGTGGGGGACCGTGTCGAAGGCTTTTTGGAAGTCCAGATAGATGACACCCATTGCTTTTCCCTTGTCCACTGATGCAGTTACTCCATCATAGAAAGCCACCAGGGTAGTCAGACATAAACAGATCTTTCAAGGTTAATACAGTTTGTTAACTCTTATATGGGAAATTCTTGTATATTAATAACAAAATTACTATAGGCATAATATATGATGTAAGTTTTATCACCGGTGCTGTGTGGTACAAAGCCTGACTATATGCGACCTGTCACTTTAGTGCCATTAGCTTCCAGATTTCCCTAGTAAAAGATGTTTTCACTCCAATAACACTTCATTCTCTGGTAAAACATGAATTGTTTAGTTGATGTTTAGCTCTTCAGTACATCTGAGCTCTTGTACTGTAAACAGCTGGAAACACTGAACATTACTAAAGAGTATTAATGAGCTCAATTAAACTTCAAACCATGCACGATTTACACTGAGCCTCCAAATGTGCTGGATTTCCACACAAACCCACTTAATTAAAATGTTTTGTGCACTGATATGTCCTCATGCAGGCAAATTAATATACATGCACTTTTTGATACCTTGTCACAGAAGTCACACGAAAAGAGGGAATCCAATGTTTGTATGGATAAACGTGCTTTTGTATTTTGAGCAGCCTCTTATAGAAATAGCTAGAATAATATAACAAAGTGAGTAGTAAGCCCTACATCTAGTTTTATTCTGCCATGCAGCTGTTTTCTAGATTTATAATGATGGACCTGATTTTTCACCCTACTTTGCGTTTATTCTATGGAAACTCCAATAATTTAAATGGTGCCAGAAGAAAATTTGGCAGAATGTGTTTTTCTGTGCAACCAGCTATTCCTCATACAGCCATTTGTATCTGCCAGCATTGCATACAGCCTAGAAGTTATGTCCAGATTATGAAAATCAGCAATAAAGCTTCAATCTGTATCATACCTAACACTGCTGAGTGCGTGAAAGTAGCAGTGAGAGTTTGTGGGAGAAACAAGAGGAGTCAAATGGTCATTTTGCAGTCAAAATTTATTATCATCATCATCATTTAATCTACCAAATAAATAAAAAAAAATTAAATAACGTAGAGCGAAAATACTAATGTGCTTGGGCATCTGTAACACTTCCTATTCTGCACTTGACTTTTCCACCATCTAGTGTTTACTCTGAGGATATGTTATTGATACTGCAGGAAGCAGAGGCATTACCTAAGTTCAATATATTAAACATTCTTCAAAGTTGATGTGAAAAATAAATACCAGATAATAAACTTCACATTTTTCTTTAAGGATGATATGGAGCCTGACTATACTGACAGTGATTAAATATCCTGAAAGATTGATCTGAGACATGTTGGGAAAACTCAGATATTGAGAACACACACCTGTCTGCCAGATGTGTGTTATGGTGACGAGGATGAGGAAGGAAGACTACTGCAACAATTAAGGTTCAGGTTTTATTTTCAGATTTAAAAATGTGAATTACAGTGAATGCATGGATTTGATTCTTCATAAAACAAACTCCTCTTCATCCAGTTTCTCTTACTTTTGCTCCTTGGTTAATACACGTGTAAATACACACACATGCAAACAAACTTATTTTAGTCTGTTATGTACAGCACCCGTAATGAGACACATACATTTGAACATTAGAAGAGCTGCAATCAGTTTGAACATTTGGCATTGTAAAGAAAACTTTATTATTGCAGCTCCTGTGCAGTAAAGGTTAGAGCAGAAATTCTAGGATTTTATTCATGGAGTGAGATCTCATGAGTGGAAAAGGCCTCGTAACAAAATTCACCCACACTACACTACAAGATGACCACATTAAAAAATGTCTTACAAAGACTCCATGGTCTCCAGCTGGCCTGGGCACCTCTCTGAGCTGTTGCGTTGGAAAGTGATTTTCTAAATAGAAACTTCAAGAAAATTTGCACTGCAGATTTTGAATCCTTACCTGTATCACACATTTTATGTGAGGATTCATCTGCCCATGACAGAGAGGAAGTATGTGAGCACCTGTGAATCACAAATGTGGTGTCTCACAAAAATCTTGTGTGGTTTGCCAAAAAAACTAAGCTCCTTCTCACATGTAGATCTAGTGGTCTCCCGAAAAACATCAAGTGCTGCAAAGAGCATCTTCTGTGGTTGTCCAGGAGGACACGAATATTACTGCAACAACTCCAACCAGCTGGTTTTTAACCTTTTTCCTCTGATGCTGCTTGCATATGGCCAGACTGTACAAGTGCTCTCCTGGGTCAGGAGGAGGTTTTATTCTATATTACCTTTGATGCTGCAGGAGTGTCAGGCCCTCCAAAGTTACCAAACACATCTGAAAGTGTCTTCAAATGCAGTTTGAAGACCTGGTGAAGAAACAGAGCTCAGGGACATGGGGAAAGAAGGAGACAGAAATAGTGAATAGGTGAACGCTTAGGAGCAATTGCTATAAAGTAGGAGGTCTCAGGGAGATTTTTTAGGAGGGCTGGTGGTAGCAGGTGCAGGCTTCTTCTTACTTCTCAGGAAGTAAAAAAGTGAGAGCAAAAATCAGTGGAAAAAGGAACAAATTGCAGACTTTGGAAGAACAGAATTCATTTAAGGAAGGAACGGTGAATTAGAAAGAAGATAGGTTAAGTTTTCAGTTTTTTCTGGGGCATAATAAACCTTGCCTTGCATTTAGATTACTTATTTCATCCTAAAACAGATGAGTGAAATAGGGAAGCTCACTGACACTTTAACAGGCCTTACTTCTCTTCATTGACTCTACAAAGAGCTGGTGGTGACTACATGTATATAGTGAGTGACTGTAGAGGTGACTATACTAGAGACATCTAACTTTCAGGAGAGATGAATAGCATCCCATGTTTTGTGAACGAAGCTCAGTCTGAATGTGATCTAGCCTGGAAAAAGCTGCAAAACGTGCCAGACAAAGGATCAGTCTTCCCTTCGACAGGACAACAGCCAGATCAGAAGAAGACTCACTAGCTCTGGCAAGAGGAAAATATCAAGGCAGGGGAGCCAAGTCAGACAGTGCCCTGAGCCACTGGTTATCTCCTGCAGGAGGAAAGGGAGGGAGAAAGGAGGGAAGGACATAGTCTGTAGCCACCCCTCACAGCTTTCCAGGGGAATGCTAGCAATTCAGCTTCTGAGTCATAGCCACGCGCTGCTCTCCTGCAGAAGGGGTGGGATTTGGAGCAGAATGGCTTGAGTCACTCCTTGAAATTGGCCCAAGTGCAAACTCCCCAGGTCTGATGAAAGCAAATACATTCAACCTGGGATGCAGGACATAACTGCATGTTACTTTTTCCATAAGAGGCTGTGATGCACTTATGGCTTTAATGCTCTGTGCTAGCTCCAGCCCGGGTACAGACTGAGTCCTTTAGCCTCCCTCTGGGAAATAAAAAAAAAGAGGGTTTAAACTCATTCCAGCCACATTCACATGCTGTCCTGTTGTGCAGTCTCAGAGTTTAGGCTACAAAAGCGTGTTGAAGGCACTGTGTATTCCAGCTCCCCAAGACTCCCTTAGGCCCAGGGGTGCTAAGTACTTTTGCCTCTCTGTGCTCTAGATGCAGCACAGAGGTTTTAAATGCAACAACATGGGTTGGAAATTTGAATTTTGCCTCAATCAGGACAACAGAGCCACTGTAGTGAACAGCAATTTCACATTTCTGTGGAGTAGGAACATATTTGCACCAGCCTAGCAGATGCGAGAATCTATCCAGAAGCAAAGTTAACATTCCCAAAATAAAATTAAAAAAAGAGAAGCCAGTAAGATGGTTCTGCAGTCATTCAGCAAATAGGAAAGTACTCTGTGTTGGACTGTACAAAGCAATTTGATGTAATTGTGCCATTCCAGGCCCCCTGCTAATGCAATTAATGTTCTGAAAGTATTGCAGCTTTCTCCATTTGCTCTGACAACAACCTTTCCTAGGTGAAAGGTTACGATCAGGGACAGGATAGAATAAATACATTTTATGCAAAAAATACATAAAAATTACTGTCAGTTTGTTTCTCATATAGTGCTTATAATGCCACTGGTATATATAAAAGTTGTCCTGAGTTCGTAGGGAAACTGGTCATATTGAAATGATTAAAGCAAGCCAGAGGGAGAATTATCTGAGAAATCCATAGTATTTTATGGATGAGCTGGCATATATAGTATTTACCATATCATAACTCATACAAGTCTTACTTACTATCTTAATGAGTGACAATAGCATATCTGGAAAACATCTGCCCTGGAAAAGGACACATCAACTACTCTCTGTCTGCTTGAAAAATGTAGATATAGTGTTACTCTATGTCAGCCATGCATATCATATGTGGTATGAAATGTCTTCAGTGGTAAAAGAATAAGGAGTACATGTTTCATTTCTAAATGCCCCAGACTAGACTCTGATGTTCTTTCTCAGAATGAATACCCCTTACTCCCTGAGTAGTCTAATGGAAAATGGGGTACGTGTTTTCTACTCGGCAGGAGTTCAGAGTACTCTATGAATTAAATCCCAGCAGGGCTAAAATAATTTTCCAGCAAGTTAGTAAAAAAGTATTTTGCAATGAAATATAATTGTTCTTCATGTTCTTACGAAGAGACTGGCATTGGGAAAAAGAGAGAAAAGCTTAAAGAAGGTGTTTCTTTTGCAAATTTAAAAGAAATCACTTAGGTTACCATGGTCGTTTATATAGCTGCTCTCTTTTCCTTTTCAACTGTCATGCATGTTTTGGCTGGCATGATTACAGTATATTCCTAATCCCTAGAACAGCATTTTTCCCATCAGAACCAGCAGCAGCTGCAGCTTGAACATGTTTATCAACACACCCACCTGTGTTTTTGTCATGGACCGCCAATGATGCCATAACTCCTCCTGTTCTTTCCACTATGTAGGTGTTTTTAGTGTCTTTCCAAAGAAATGGACTTTGAGAGCTGGGATATTTCCCATTTGATACCGTGTTTTACTAAATTGAACTTTGCTTTAATGGAAAAACTCCGGAATGATCAGACCCATGGCAATTACAAGAGGTAGTACATACATCCTGCCAGTTTTAAAAAAATGTAGTGTCCAGCTCTCAACTCTTTAAAAGCAGCTATTTTCTACTGAAAGAATCAGTAGAAGTTTTCACTGCTACTGCAGACACTGCCCTCTTTTTTACATAAATTGCTAAAATACTAACCCCACAGCATGTTATGGTTTCTTTTCTGGCTCAGGATGCAGATATAGTAATGGGAAAAAGTTAGCTTCGTGGGCATCTTGAATGTTTGCAATAATTGCCTTTCTTCAGTAGTTATGCTTTGTCATTAGAGAGTGTGAACATTCTCATTCTTATTAGCAGAGTGATCTTTAGCCAAGGAATTATCTAATAGAACAGCTGGGACACTTTGAACCAACATGTGAACTTAATATAAGTTCACAATTCAGACAACTTTGCTTTGGCTTAGCTTTTTCTTTCTTTTTCTTTTTCTTTTTCTTTTTCTTTTTCTTTTTCTTTTTCTTTTTCTTTTTCTTTTTCTTTTTCTTTTTCTTTTTCTTTTTCTTTTTCTTTTTCTTTTTCTTTTTCTTTTTCTTTTTCTTTTTCTTTTTCTTTTTCTTTTTCTTTTTCTTTTTCTTTTTCTTTTTCTTTTTCTTTTTCTTTTTCTTTTTCTTTTTCTTTTTCTTTTTCTTTTTCTTTTTCTTTTTCTTTTTCTTTTTCTTTTTCTTTTTCTTTTTCTTTTTCTTTTTCTTTTTCTTTTTCTTTTTCTTTTTCTTTTTCTTTTTCTTTTTCTTTTTCTTTTTCTTTTTCTTTTTCTTTTTCTTTTTCTTTTTCTTTTTCTTTTTCTTTTTCTTTTTCTTTTTCTTTTTCTTTTTCTTTTTCTTTTTCTTTTTCTTTTTCTTTTTCTTTTTCTTTTTCTTTTTCTTTTTCTTTTTCTTTTTCTTTTTCTTTTTCTTTTTCTTTTTCTTTTTCTTTTTCTTTTTCTTTTTCTTTTTCTTTTTCTTTTTCTTTTTCTTTTTCTTTTTCTTTTTCTTTTTCTTTTTCTTTTTCTTTTTCTTTTTCTTTTTCTTTTTCTTTTTCTTTTTCTTTTTCTTTTTCTTTTTCTTTTTCTTTTTCTTTTTCTTTTTCTTTTTCTTTTTCTTTTTCTTTTTCTTTTTCTTTTTCTTTTTCTTTTTCTTTTTCTTTTTCTTTTTCTTTTTCTTTTTCTTTTTCTTTTTCTTTTTCTTTTTCTTTTTCTTTTTCTTCTTCTTTTTCTTTTTCTTTCTTTTTCTTTTTCTTTTTCTTTTTCTTTTTCTTTTTCTTTTTCTTTTTCTTTTGTAGAGTAGAGATCTAAAATATTTTTTTCACCAATCCCTGTGCTCATCAGGTATTCTTGTATTAACTAAACTAAGGAACGTAAGGTGGAGATAAAGATCTGTCTAGCAGCTGTGATGCTAGTGTTCATTTAAACTGGAGCTCCAGTTAATTTTGTTCACCAAATAAGGGTATTCATAACTGTCCCACATGCCTTTAAATGATATTTTTCATCTCCTTACAAAGGTCTGTTCTTAGATAGAAAACGCTGTGGTCTAAACTAGAAATGTGAGAAGACTTATATTTATTATCTTGTTAGTTCCAGAAGAGGAATCTACCAGCACTTACAGAAGACTAAGCAGAGTTTAATGGTAGTTTATGGGCTCCGTCTCTTAGCAGAATCATGTACTGTTTACAACTGTTTCCAAGACATGCAGGTGCATTGTGAGAAAATGAGCCACTACTGAAGTCATATTATAGACACTTAGTTACAAGTGTTTCAGTCACATAGCAAGAAATTAACAATGCTGCATTTGTTTTCTTTTTAATATTTCTCATATTTCTTATTCTCATTCTAAAGGAATGCATTCTAATCCAAGGACACATTCTCATACATTCATTAATCCTGCTGCTCTAAAATGTTTCACATGAAAACTCAAAATCAGATGGCTTTATGCGTTCCAACTGGGCTTTTGTAAAACAGGGTCATCCTTGAACTTGTCATCTGCTGAGGTATTAAATTCCAGATTTCACTCAATTACATGATCTTAAGAACGTGGCAACTTGCCATTTCTTTCTCAACTTTGAACAAATGTTATTGCATCTAACTGTTTAATTTCAGGAATCCCTCAATTATAAGTGACCCTTAACAGGAAGTTGTATGTCTTTTAAAAAATTTACCTATGAAGGGAATGTAAATGTTACTTATTGCCTACATTCTGTTAAGACTAAAAGACAAAATTTTGTTTTTTATCCAGTGTTTAGCAAGCATGATTTAACAAATTAATATTTACTTCAGAGCTGTATGCAAAGTTTGGTTTTCCTCACATTGGAAGACAGTATTATGAAACCTAATACATTGCCTTTGCAGAAATATTCATTGATCATTAAGATGATCCATTTATTAAAGTTACATTTAATTACAACAAAAATTGGTCTAAAATGGGGCAAAGTTTGACAGAACCAAACATTTCAAATCAAAGAAATCAGTTAAAGTAAAATAAAACTAAGCATGCCATGTTAAAAATAGTTGTTTCAGATAAAACCTTAACTCTTCTCTAAAATAATTGCATACAATAAATTCCCTCTTAAGTAACGTATTTTTGTTTTTCTGAGCCAACTTTCTGAGACATTTTCCATGTCTTTGCTTCTGTAGCAGCACTCAAAAACTAAGTTCACTGGATTTTTGACGGAGTTCACTGGACATATCTAATTGCAACATAACAATTTTACAGAATCTGCACTAATTATACTATAATCATTAAACATCAAAAAATTGACATAACTGCAGACTTCAGCTGTCTGATGGTATGCGGAATACTGCTAGCCAAAAAGGGTAGACCGCTTATTAGAGCAGTTTTACATTTTACCCAAGAGGTTTTAGACAAGCAAATCTGCATTTTAAGCTAAAATTTACATGCAAAAGATAAATTAAGATATATCCTGGTGACATTATAGTGGGGGTCTGCTACAGGCCACCTGACCAGGAAGACCATGCAGATGAGGCCCTCTATAGACAGAGAGGAGCAGCCTCACATTCACAAGCCCTGGTCCTCATGGGGGACTTCAACCACCCTAATATCTCTTGGAGGGGCAACACAGCAGGGCATAAGCAATCCCAAGGGTCAGGGCAATCCCAAGCACAAATACAGGCTGGGTAGAGAATGGATTGAGAGCAGCCCTGAGGAGAAGGACTTGGGGGTGTTGGTTGGTGAGAAGCTCAGCATGACCTGGCAATGTGCACTTGCAGCCCAGGAAGCCAACCGTATCCTGAGCTGCATCAAAAGAAGCGTGGCCAGCAGGTCAAGGGAGGTGATTCTGCCCCTCTACTCTGCTCTGGTGAGACCCCACCTGGAGTACTGAGTTCAGCTCTGGGGCCCCCAACATAAGAAGGACATGGATCTGTTGGAGCAAGTCCAGAGGAGGGTCACGAAGGTGATCCGAGGGCTGGAGCACCTCTCCTACGAGGACAGGCTGAGAGAGTTGGGGTTGTTCAGCCTGGAGAAGAGAAGGCTGTGGGGAGACCTTATTGCATCCTTTCAGTACTTAAAGGGGGCCTATAGAAAAGATGGGGACAGTCTTTTTAGCAAGGCCTGTTGTGACAGGACAAGGGGTAATGGTTTTAAACTACAGGAGGGTAGATTTAGGCTAGATACAAGGAAGAAATTCTTCACTGTGAGGGTGGTGAAGCACTGGAAGAGGTTGCCCAGAGAAGCTGTGGATGCCCCATCCCTGGAAGAGTTCAAGGTCAGGTTGGATGGGGCTTTGAGGAACCTGGTCTAGTGGAAGGTGTCCCTGCCCATGGCAGGGGGGTTGGAACTAGGAGATCTTTAAGGTCCCTTCCAACGCAAACCATTCTATGATTTTATGATTGTTTTTCAACACGTCTGCTTTTCAGTGCAGAGCAGTTGCATAGCTGCCCTTTCTCTCAGTTGGACTTTCCGTTGAAACAAAATGATTTGGTGTTGTGGTTTAGCCCCAGTCGGCAACCAAGCACCACACAGCCGCTTGCTCGCCCTCCCCCTGCCCCCGGTGGGATGGGGGANAAAAACCAGTGTTGCAACCGCTCACCACCCACCGACTGACACCCAGCCAGTCCCCGAACAGCGATCGCTGCCCCCTGGCCAACTCTCCTCAGTTTATATACTGAACATGATGTCATATGGTATGGAATAGTCCTTTGGTCAGTTTGGGTCAGCTGTCCTGGCTGTGCCCCCTCCCAGTTTCTCGTGCACCTGGCAGAGCATGGGAAGCTGAAAAAGAAAGTCCTTGACTAGGGTAAGCACTACTTGGCAACAACTAAAACATCAGTGTGTTATCAGCATTATTCTCATACTAAACCCAAAACACAGCACTACGCCAGTTACTATGAAGAAAATTAGCTCTATCCTAGCTGAAACCAGGACATCTGGGCAAATATGTTATGTTGGACAAGACCACGTAGTGCCATGACTGGGCTCTTTCTCTACACAGGGAGGGAGACACTGGTGGTCAAAGGGCGGTGAGTGAGCTGCAAAGGCAGAGTCAGCACCTTCCTAGCTGGGTGTGGAGGGAAGGCAGCAGGGCTTGATAAGTGGTTGCAGGAGGAACTGGGAAGACATAAGGGAGCAGGGCTAGGACTTGAATAGCTGGGGGCTGGGAGAGGGCAGCTGGTGAGAAGGACAAACCTCTCCCAAAAAAGGGAGACCAAGAGAAGTGAACAGCTGCTGCAGCTGCAGGGAGCCCGGGAAACAGTAGCTGGGAAAAGACTGACTTGAAACGGGACCTACAGGAGCTAAGCCAGGAACAGCTGAGAGACTGCGGGAAGGAAGGACTTCTGGAGATCTTCCCACTGCAGGTAGAGGGCAGCTCAGGCAGCCAGGCAGCCAGCCACCTTGAAACCTTCGCCAAGTGGTAGTGGAAAACATCTTTTGAGTAAGCAAGGCATGGGAAAAATCTCATCAGGCCTTTCAGTTATGGGCTTGTGAAGGGCTCCTGGACAGTCAGAAGGTGGAATCTACTCCTGGGTATAAAATGAGGAGGCTGGGAATGGCTTTGATTTTCTGTGGGGAAATGCACACATCTGCACTTTGCACTCTGGCTGTCACACGTGGAGAGAACATGAGAACAGAGATCTGGGATGTCACTTGGCATGGACCTGATGGAGACACCAGAACCCTGTCAGATCATCAGTATATAAGTAACTCACACATTTGCAAAACCAAAAAATTCTAAGACTTTCTTTATCATAGTGAATTACACCTGCCCAGAAAAACTCTGTCTTTGAGGCCAACTAGCACAGAGTAGCCTCTGTCCATACTATTAAACTCTTTCACCATCCAAAAAAGGCCAGTCTTATGCAGCTGCCTACCTGGAAGTGTCCCTACCTGGAAGTGTCCGTGACCTACGCATTCCCCCAAGCGATGCCAGGGAGTTATCTGGGGGAGTGCCCTTTGGTCCAGACCGGAGCCATTCCCCAAACCCTTCTAATGCTTTAACCGTATTGACTGTTGAGTTTGAGTCCTCAGGAAGATTTCCTAAAGCTATTAATTTGCTAGAATGTTTAATTTACTAGAATAAACATAGCCTAAAGGCTCTTTCCAACCAAGGTAGATGGAACTGAATGATTCAGCTACACCGTGTCCTAAGAAATAGCTTTGGATTGATTAAGGATACTTGTTCAGTAATTGTGGCTTTGCACTCATTTCAGTCATAACAGATCTGTATCTGTCAGCGTATTTTCAAAAGCATCTGCAGGTTACTTTCTTCTTTTCCAATGCTAGTAATGACAGAAGGAAGTGTTGTGGCTTTGTTTTGATATGCTGAACAGAATAAAAATTTCAGATATTTCAAACTATGTAGGCCCACAGCTCTTTTTTTTAATGGCCTGTTTTGTCCCTTACCTTGACTAGTTTTGTCATGGTCCTGACAGAGAGTTAGAGAAGACTCAGTTTGTAGTGGATTCATTTTGCTGATATCATCTGCCTCTGTATCTCCGCCGTGCATGACTGACTGGGACTACAGTAGCAGAACAAACTACCCCATCCTGGGTGAATTTAGGCAAGAGTCAGCTAAATTGAATGAGAACTAAAATCTAAACAACGCAGAGACAACATTAGCGGGAGAGGAAGGTAAGTCAGCACTACTCCAGAATGACTGCAGTCATCGCTGGTACACAGTCTGGGGTTGTTAGGGTACTGCCGAAAGGCCAGGTATGAACTGCAACTACGGCACACCTCCATCTGACCTCGGCAAGCTTCTTCTCCAAAGTGACTGCAGTTCTCCCTGCCACAATTCTCCACACAGCTTTCTATCCAGGTTTAGGTTGTTGTCAGGCACTCTAAATACAGCATTGTACTCGGAATAGTTTGGAATATTGTAGCCTGTTTGGTAAACGGAGGTGTTGTGACTGTATTAGACTCTGGCTGTTATTGATAACTTTGGCTTCTCTAAAGCATCTAGGTGGAACTTGGATTTTAATTCAGAAATCCCCAAATCATTTTACTTGAAAGTGAAGTGCCTGTCTCATGATGCAGCCTCATGAAACTGAAGGTCTTTAAGAGGGAGCTGCTGGTGGAGTGTTCGCTGGGAGGCATCTTCCATTTTCGATATTCTTCTCTGCCAGCCTTTGGGTGCACTGGAAATTCCATTGTTCCCATCACTTATAAAAGCTGATAAGGGCAGCATGGACTAAGGAATTTTTTTTTTTCCTGAAATGTCCTTCATTTAAACTTAATGCTGAGTTAACATCCAGTTTCAAATTTAGAGTTTTGAGCTGGCATCCAATGTGAATGACTAAATTTAAGTGGTTCTTCTAATAAATAAATAAATAAATAAGAAATAAAAGCCCTCATACTTCAAGGAATCAAGAAGTTTGTCTAGAAGCAGCAAAATTTAGGTGAGTTACCATGAGTAATTAGCATAGCTGAAAATTTTAAAGTAGATATAACATGCATATTTTACCGACTGTACTGTACCTGGGAGTGTACAGGATCGTGCTTCCCTGATTGCCTAAACTGGCACAGCACAGGGAAAGCTGTGGGTTGTCAGGGGCAAATGCTGGGCTTGATTTGGATGGAAATGAGAGAGTAGAGGAGAAAATAGGAATTTTTGTGCGTCTCGATTTCGCATGAAAATGGCACCAGGACACTGGGCAAGAAGATAAGCAGAGCTCTCTAATACAGTGCTCTGCGTCTGTATTAGTGTTCATATTTCTGCAGAGATATTTAGGAATTTCTTGACTAAACAGATACAGAGCAAAATTCAGACATAAGCACTAAGACTTTTTGAAAGAAGCCTTTTAAAATAAAGCAGTATTCCAGGAACAAAGATTATATAAGTGGACGTTTTTGAAAATACTTTACCCTAGTGTCAGCCATGTATTTTTCATAGGCTGAAAGTTAGTGAAGTTGTAGAACCTGGTAAAAGGGGAGTTTTAAAATACTTGCTTCAAACACTAGGAACAGGTATAGACCACTTTCCTTTAACAAATCTGTAATTTATAGTAAACTATTCCCTAACCACTCACATATTCATCACAGCTGGTTTATTTGTCTCTCATTCATAAGAAAGCAGTATCACAGCATGGTAGCAGGAAATAAAAGGGATTTACAGAGAAATGGTCACAGAAGAGGTTAAGTACAAAATCTAATTAAAAATACTGTGAAATGTTTAGTCTCTGTAACAGTGTAGTGGATTTCTTTTTGGGAATACTGGATGCTTCAATAGTTACTGACAGAAATGTATATTCCCAGTTTGACTTTACTATGACATATAAGCTTAATGCTTTCATTCATAGGAAGACTTTATTTTATTAATAGCTATCTGAACTCTACAAGAATTTTCATAGATAGATTTTTCCTCCTAGGTTGATTATTTGTAAGATATTAGAGAGATCATGGTT
This sequence comes from Balaeniceps rex, assembly GCA_013401315.1. NCBI lineage: Eukaryota > Metazoa > Chordata > Aves > Pelecaniformes > Balaenicipitidae > Balaeniceps > Balaeniceps rex. The sequence goes on from VYZW01046734.1 coordinate 90,677, forward strand.
TCAATCGCAAAAAGGCCGCTGACTTCCTGGGTGTAAGCTGGTAAACTGCTTGAAAAAGAATGTTTTGACAACTTTGCCTTAGGGCTTTTTGCTTTTCTTTTCTATTTAAAGAGCCAGCTCAGGTGTTCATGTTACAATGAAAACTAATTCCACATCATAGCTGATAAATATAGGAATTGTAGAAACTGTTTGGTAGCTATTTTGGTCTCAGCTTTTTCAGCTTTAGTTAAAAAAAGCCTAGGTCATGTTCATAGCAGTTATCTAGTACATTGCTATGAGACATGCCAATGGAGATTAGATGTGTGGTTACGTATATGATCCTGATTTGCTTTGTTTACAAGTGACTTTTGAAGAGGCACAACTCTGTAACATGCCTCTGTCATTTGTCGAGGACTTTTATCAAGGACACTTTGCCAAGGACACAAAGCTGTTAAATATCCCACAACAAATAAAAAACTTTCCAAAACAACGGTGGGACATGAAGTTGCCAGAGCTGACTTATAAACCAATGGGAAGATATACAGGAAAATAATTTCCACTCTGATCCGAAGGTTTCTGTAACTGCAATCAGTAGCAGTCTCTCCGTAGGCTTCCATGGGCTTTGTATTGGGCCCATACTAATTATCTAAAATGAGGTACTTTCTTTAGTAAGCTTCCCTGTGGCTTTTGGCAGGTTTTTGCAAGCCATGCAGCTATAATAAAACTCTTTCCAGTGATGCCAAAACTAATGATATTCCCTTTTTCTATTTTTTGTAACGTATACATGTGCAATGAGAAAGAAGAGGAAATCCCAGCAGGGAACGTTCAAACAACACACAAAGCCATATAAGGCTCAAGTTTGCAGGCTTTTATCAAATGAAATGGCTCTGGGTTTTCAGTCCTCCCAAGAACCACAGAATCAGGCCCCAAGAACTTTCTGCAGAGCTCCAGAAGTGTGGTAAACAAAAAAAGTTTAATGCATATTTTAGATACACACGATTATGCTGTTGCTTTCTTCTGTTCTTATGAGAAAAGATGTCTCATGTCATTTTCCTTCTTTATCTCTCCCCTTAGTTCTTCAACATTTTCAAAAGCAAAAAGAAGAAAGAGGCCTGATTTTCAACCAGGTATGGGGAAAGAGACATAATATTGAATTCCTAGCGTTTAAAAGAAGAAAGAGGCCTGATTTTCCACCAGGTATGGGGAAAGAGACATAATATTGTATTCCTAGACTTTAAAAGGAGGTGAGGGAATGGGAAGAGAGAGTGAGAAATTGTGGGCTATTTCATTTTCCTCTTAGTTCTGCTTTTGAATAATCCGTGTGTGTTGTATTCTTGTCTTCTTTTTCCTTCAGCTTACTGCACCAATGTTTTAATTTTATCTGTGTATTTTGTTTACTTTAGTGATGTAAGCATCAAACCCTAAGAAATAATTTTATTTGTGCTTTACTGATTAAGGTTAGTGTAACTCAGCTCACCATGTAGCTTGGCCTCATACAATACAGAAGTAGAATTCAGTGACGGGAAAATAAGAAGTTTTAATCCCAGAAAATGCAAATATGTATTAAGAAAATGCAAATTTGTATTAGAATTAGCTGTTAAGATTTTTGCAACAATGAATGCTTCTTATTTTCATATTAAAGCAGAATATAAGAAGAAGTGACGTTAAAAGAAAGGTGAGTCTTTTTACCAAACACAGTTTCTGTGGTTCTTTTATCCTGTCCTATGCAGGATTTTAATATACTCATTCTACTGTTTGAATATATCTTGCCAATACAGCGCGATCCAACCTTGGCAGCTGCAGAGACATTCAATTTATACAGATTTAAGCAAAAATAATAAATTCTGAACATAATTTTCCTGTCTCAATTCCCTCATTTTTCCATAACATTAAATAGGAGAAGGGAAGTCGTCTAGGATGGTCTAGGACCGGTGTACATACTGATAAATGGTATAGTTTGTTTTCTTGTTGATCTACTAAACTTCAGTGCAACTAAGCTGAAGTCCCTCCCATGAAAGTGCTCACCCATTGTTGCGTGAATTATCCTCAGATCATTTCCTGCCAAGATCTGATCTTAGCTGGTGAAGGGTCTAGAGAACAAGTCCTGCGAGAAGCAGCTGAGGGAACTGGGGTTGTTTGGTCTGGAGAAAAGGAGGCTCAGGGGAGACCTGCTTGCTCTCTACAACTACCTGAAAGGAGTTTTTGGTGAGGTGGGTGTCAGTCTCTTCTGCCAAGTAGCAAGTGATAGGACAAGAGGAAATGGCCTCAAGTTGTGCCAGGGGAGGTTTAGGTTGGATATCAGGAAAAATTTCTTCACCAAAAGGGTTGTCAAGCACTGGAACAGGCTGCCCAGGGAAGTGGTCAAGTCCCCCTCCCTGGAGGGATTTAAAAGGTGTGTAGATGTGGTGCTTAGGGACATGGTTTAGTGGTGAACTTGGCAGTGTTAGGTTTACAGTTGGACTTGGGGATCTTAAGGGTCTTTTCCAATCCAAATGATTCTATGATTCTTGAAGGTTGTCTTTGACAGTTGCAAACTTAAAAGTAGCAACTGCATTTATACAAACCCCTGTCATCTCTAATGCCTTATGAGAGAAATTTCCACAGGAGGGATATTTTCTTCTATATTTTTGTTTGCTTTTATTGTCATCTTTCAAGACTTCATGACCTAATTCTTATCCCTTGGCCTGACAAAGGATTTGCCAAAAGATATATATTGGTATTAGCATTAACACAGTTTATACATTAGCAACTGTATAATAATATCAAGCAGAATTCATCAGCCATCCATAAATGCCCATCAATTTCACAATATCTACCTGTTAAAATGTATGAAGATAACAACAGATTGTGAAAATATTAAAAAAAATAAGATTCTCCAGTAACTGTTGGAATTAAAATTTAATACCTCTACACTAATATGTACAGTAGAAATGTAACAGTTGACACTTGGAGTGACAATTAAAAGTCACTAAAAAAGAGAGTATTCTGTTGCATACAAGATTTGAATAATAATATTTTGCTTATGATGGAAATAAAAAATCTCCCATGAAACTAAAATTTCTGAGACTATGTTGTTCTTCAATCAATGAACGTGGTATTTCAGTACCTAGTAATAATACCCAGTAATTCACTCCAGGCCATGCCATTACTGAAACTGTCCATTTTATTTCTACAACTGTGAACGTTAGCCAAAATGGCAGAAATGAGTCGAAACAACAAGGTAACCAAATGCCCTGAAGCGCACAAGAAATCTTGCAGCATTTGAAGACAAGGGAAAACCTCCGAACGATCGGTGGGTTTAACAGTGAAATGAGAAACTGCGGAGAGTGAATCAGTAGATTTAAAACAGGCCAAGGAAGGCTGAAGGGAGATCAAGCTGAACTTCTGCATCTTGGCTCAAGATAATAGTGGATCCATGAATCTTCCAATGTTCAAAAGGAAGATTTCAGCAAATTACTAAGAGGTTAAAGAAAGAGACTGAATAGTGTGCAAAGAGGGCGTGGAGGAGAGTCACTAACACACAACAGGCTCTGATAGTCAGTAGGGTCCTGGGATGATTGATGAGAGCAACCGAGTCTTGG
>VYZW01046735.1:2587-13497 GCA_013401315.1 Balaeniceps rex
TCTTAGAGACTTTCTGCATTAAATATACTTCATTGTCATATAATTTTGAATTTTCATTGTACTAAGCCTCCTTTTGTCAGCCATGTGTTTTTCATGGAGTTCTTTCAGTGAAAGCATGATGTTACCACCTCCATGTGGTCCTTTAGTTAGTGTCACACTCTAGAAATGTAACAGGATCTGCATCATTTCCAAAGCAAGGAGAGCACCACTGGAAAAGCAGAAGATTCAGAACACCTGGAAATCTGCTCTATGGCTCCTTTTGGTGTCCCCAAACCATAAAGTTTTACTTAGTGGAAACAGGAACAGATCTTACTGACAGAAGGGTCATTGTCCAGCTGTTGTTGGATCAGCTTACTGTGTGGATAGCAGCAGCAGAGATGGTAGGTTTTGGAGCTTGTACACCACTACAAGGCGAGTACCACCCTGCCTTCTGAGCTGCGCAAGGAGGGTCATCTTCTTCTTGCATTATGTCCCTTTCTACAGCAGTTTCACACATACCATGCTGCAAAAGAGAGAGGGCTGTCCGCCTTGCAGATGTGGTACTAAGTGGTACCCAAATGAGTAAGTTCACCCCAATGATGTAGAGAAAGAAGAAAGGGGTTCCTAAGTCCCTTTAATCAACGTAATCCCACCTTTCAGTGTGTTTTATCATGTTGCTGGTGTGGGTTAGTCAATTTCCTGTGAATGAGGTTTTGATTACATCAAGCTGATAGGCATTCTGTCTGTATTTGTGGTTATAAATATTTCTGTAGATTGCCTAGATCTTCTAGGTTTTCAGTTAGCAGATTTTTAAAGCTTGTTCTCTGTTCATACCATGATATACAATTGATTAAATATAATCTACTGAGCCCCTGTAATTGCATCACACTTTGAATTTGTAATTGCAACACACTGAAAACAGCTTTGATATGACGGCTTCTTGATCCCGATGTCTGTTTCTCTGTCCTGATCAGAACTGCAAAAGAATCCAGGCAGGGATATGGGCCTAGGTCAGCAAATCCTCTTGGTTATTTTATAAACGTTACCCAGATCATGGTGTAAATTTTGCCAAAACACAACAGACTTAACACATTCCGTTGGGTTTTTTTCTAAGATTATAGGCAGAAAGACAAAAACTTTGTCAATCATATGTCATAAAGCTCTCTGGTGCCTTTGGTTAATATTCCAGTGATGCAAAAAAGAAGATTAAGCCATATTTTTTATTTGACTTCTTTCCATAAGCTGCTTTTTTTAAAGCAGGACATCTCAACCCTGCTATAGTTGATAGCAGACCCGTTGATCTAACTGGCACAAGGGTTTAATCTAAAATTTGATTTATGTTCCCCTTTTTAATTTGCATCAATTTTCTTGAGTTCAGTAAGAAAACCCTCAGTTATCAGTTAAAGTAGCATAACTAGCTTGAGACTAGTTAAAGGAGAATACATCTTGTCAATCTGCTGAAAAAGAGAAGAATTGCACCCTTCATGACAGTGATGTAACACCAAAGACCAACGATTAGTCACAACTACGCCTGTCAACGGAACTGTACTGGCCTTCACTAGAGAGATTCTCCAGTCCAGGCTGGATGATTTTGGATTATAACTAGTATGAGTCTTCAGTACAGATCACCCAGTAAACCAAGTATATCTAAAGGATGTGGATGATCCATATCAAAAGGCCTTTCTCCCATCAAAGTTTACAAACAAAAAGGAGAGCCTTACTCTGGAAAAAACAATAGCCAAGGGGTCACGCACCCCCTGGGAAACACCAGATCAGAAAAGGAAATTGGAATCAGGTGAAAATATGTTTCCACCACACTTATGTAGCCCCAGAAAACCTTCTTAACCTTGAGTACACATGTCCAATTCTCACTGGCTACTCCTCTGCATATAGGGCAGCCCCATGTTTGCAAGCCAGCTAAGTCTCTTCACTGGGAAAAGTACTCAGCACCTACAATGTCTGTACACTTTTGTGGGATCATTTTTAAAAGGTTGCCCTTTTCATTTTTTTTTTCATCACAGTGGCTGAGGGGTTTCAAGCGAGGACTTGTGTTTCTGTAGCAACAAATATTTGTATAAGGAAATACAATTTCCACCTCTATGAGGTTAGCTGCAACATGTGTGGGAGGTGCTACTGGCTTTAATAGTCCATACTGAATGCATTAGTTTGGTCCTTACTTTTCTAGTCTCTATGCACCTGCAAGGTAAATGCTTGCCACATTTAGTAACAATAGGGCTTCAGCTGACAAGAATATAATATGGCTGTTGTACTATTCCAGAAGACATTCCAATTTAGGATTGTTAAAAATAACATCATAAAGCATTTTTCCTGGAGTAATTTTTTTTTTCTCAAAATTCACTATAAAGGTTCATGAGTTTTCATGCTCCCTTGGGAGGATTGGTTTTTTGCTTTCAGTTTTCTGGATTTTTTTTTTTTTGCATTGGTTTTATTTTCTTTCTTTCACTATTATCTTTTTTATTTGTGATGTTGCAGGAAATGTAAAAATGGTCAGAAGTGAGGATAAATACATTAACTTTCAGATTGTGTGATTTTGCTTGAAACAATTCAAGCTGATAAAAAAGTATTAATTTTGATTAAAAAGTCATTTTTCACTAACATGCATAAATTTTCTCATAAATTTCCCCTCTCTACACTCACCTGCTATCATCTTGAACCTTAGAAGAAACTGGCATTTTTTTTTCTTTATCCCCGAAGCACTTCACCAGGCCCAACTTCAAGCACTATTTCCTAGATAGGTAAATGTCATTCCATACTTTTCGCCCTCAGAGCAGGGAATCATAGAATCATAGAGTCATTTAGGTTGGAAAGGACCTTTAAGGTCATCAAGTCCAACCATTAACCTAACACTTCCAAGTCCACCACTAAACCATGTCCTTAAGCGCCACATCTACATGTCTTTTAAATACCTCCAAGGATGGTGACTCAACCACTTCCCTGGACAGCCTGTTCCAATGCTTGATAACCCTTTTGGTGAAGAAATTTTTCCTAATACCTGACCTAAACCTCCCCTGGTGTAACTTCAGGCCGTTTCTTCTCATCCTATCACTTGTTACTTGGAAGAAGAGACCGACATCCACCTCACTACAACCTCCTTTCAGGCAGCTGTAGAGAGAGAGAAGGTCTCCCCTCAGCCTCCTTTTCTCCAGGCTAAACAACCCCAGGTCCTTCAGCTGCTCCTCATAAGTCTTGTGCTCTAGACCCTTCACCAGCTTTATTGCCCTTCTTTGGACGTGCTGCAGCATCTCAATGTATTTCTTGTAGGGAAGGGCCCAAAACTGAACACAGTATTTGAGGTGCGGCCTCACCAGGGCCAAGTACAAAGAGACGATCACTTCCCTAATCCTGCTGGCCACACTACTTCTGCTACAAGCCAGGATGCTATTGGCCTCCTTGGCCACCTGGGCACACTGCTGGCTCATATTCAGCTGGCTGTCAAACAACACCTCAAGGTCCTTTTCCACCAGGCAGCTTTCCAGCCTCTCTTCCCCAAGCCTGTAGCATTGCATGGGGTTGTTGTTACGCAAGTGCAGGACCTGACACTTTGCCTTGTTGAATCTCTTACCATTGGCCTTGGCCCATCGATCTAGCCTGTCCAGATCCCTCTGTAGAGCCTTTCTACCCTCTGCAAACTTACTGAGGGTGCACTCGATCCCCTCATCCAGATCATTGATAAAGATATTAAACACAACTGGCCCCAATACTGAGCCCTGGGGAACACCACTTGTGACTGGCTGCCAACTGGATTTAACTCCATTCACCACAACTCTTTGGGCCCAGCCATACAGCCACTTTTTTACCCAGCGAAACATTTGCCCATCCAAGCCATGAGTAGCCAGTTTCTCCAGGAGAATGCTGTGGAAAATTATGTCAAAGGCTTTACTAAAGTCCAGGTAGGCAACATCCACAGCCTTTCCCTCATCCACTAAGCGGGTCACCTTGTCACAGAAGGAGATCAGGTTAGTCAAGCAGGACCTGCCCTTCATAAACCCATGCTGACTGGGCCTGATCCCCTGGTTGTCCTGCACATGCCATGTGATGGCAGTCAAGATGATCTGCTCCATAACCTTCCCTGGCACTGAGGTCAGGCTGACAGGCCTGTAGTTCCCTGCATCCTCCTTCCAGGCCTTCTTGTAGATGGATGTCACATTTTCTAACCTCCAGCCAATTGGGACCTCCCCTGTTAGCCAGGAGTGCTGATAAAGGATTGAAAGTGGCTTGGTGAGCACTTCCGCCAGCTCCCTCAGTATTCTCGGGTGGATCTCATCTGGTCCCGTGGACTTGTGTGTGTCTAAGTGCTGTAGCAGGCCGCTAACCATTTCCCCTTGGATTACAGGGGCTTCTTTCTGCTCCCCATCCTTTTCTTCCAGCTCAGGGGGCTGGGTACCCTGAGAACAACGGGTCTTACTATTAAAGACTGAGGCAAAGAAGGCATTAAGTACCTCAGCCTTTTCCTCATCCTTTGTCACTATGTTTCCTGCCACATCGAATAAAGGATGGAGATTCTCCTTAGCCCTCCTTTTGTTGCTAATGTATTTATAGAAACATCTTTTATTGTCTTTTACGGCAGCAGCCAGATTAAGTTTTATTTGGGCTTTGGCCCTTCTAATTTTTTCCCTGCATAGCCTCATGACATTTTTGTAATCCTCCTGAGTTGCCTGCCCCTTCTTCCAAAGGTCAAAAACTTTCTTTTTCTTCCTGAGTTCCAGCCAAACTCTCTGTTCAACCAGGCCAGACTTCTTCCTCATTGACTCATCTTTCGCACATGGGGATGGCCTACTCTTGTGCCTTTAAGATTTCCTTCTTGAAGAATGTCCAGCCTTCCTGGACTTCTTTGCCCTTCAGGACTGCCTCCCAAGGGACTTTGTCAACCAGGCCTCTAAAACAGGCCAAAGTCTGCCCTCCAGAAGTCCAAGGTAGCAGTTCTGCTAACCCTCTTCCTTCTCCAAGAATCAAAAAGTCTATCATTTCATGATCACTATGCCCAAGGTGGCCTCCAAACATCACATCACCCACAAGTCCTTCTCTGTTCGCAAACAACAGGTCCAGCAAGGCACCTTCCCTAACTGGCTCACTCACCAGCTGTGTCACAAAGTTACCTTCCACACACTCCAGGAACCTCCTAGATTGCTTCCTCTCCGCTGTATTGTGTTTCCAGCAGACATCTGGTAAGTTGAACTCCCCCACGAGAACAAGGGCTAGCGACTGTGAGGCTTCTGCCAGCTGCTTATAGAATATTTCATCCATCCCTTCATCCTGGTTGGGTGGTCTATAACAGACTCTCACTATGATAACTGCCTTGTTGGCATTTCCCCTGATTATTACCCATAAACACTTGACCCTTTCATCACCATTGACAGTCAAAACACTCCCTAACATAGAGGGCTACCCCACCGCCTCTCCTTCCTCGCCCATCCCTTCTGAAGAGTTTATACCTCCCATTGCAGCACTCCACGTCGTGTGAGTCATCCCATTATGTTTCTGTGATTGCAAAGATATCATAGCTTTCCAGCTGCACAATGGCTTCCAATTCCTCTTGTTTGTTGCCCATGCAACATTCATTGGTATAGATGCGCTTCAGTTGGGCTATTGATTCCACCACCTTTTTTGGGGGAGAAGCCTTAATTCCTATGTGAATGTTCTCAGGCACTTCTGTGGTTTCTAACACGTCAATAACCCTTGCGCCTTTGCTACCACATGGATCTCCATCCCCTACCTCCACTGACATGGCAGACCGAAGGACCTCGCTAACACACCGTACCTCAAACACTGACATGCCGCCCCCAGGTTTTTCTCCAGTGAGCCTGGTTTTATCCCTTTCTGTGAGAGACTGAAAGAGTTAATGTCTCAAATATTGTGGCAGGACAAGTTAAGGTCTTCAGAGAGACAAGTTAAGGTCTCCATAGTGGTCTGCATAACACCACAGGTGAGAAGCCGATTGACGTGCAGCCGGGAGGCGTGCTGGAGGATGTGCAGTTCTGCTTTCTGATGTGCCTAGCAACTTGCCATGTATGGCCGGAGGTCATACGGAGTTCATCTGGGGAAGGCACTCACAACCACCTGAAAGACCCCTTGTGACCACCCCCCCACATTGGCGGCTGCACAGAAGATGAAGAACATTCTGGAACAAGTCTTCAAGGGGGCGAGACTGGAGGCAGGGACTAGCCTATAAAAGACACAACTCCGAGGAACCACGTGTGCACCGCCATCATCAGAGGACTCCACCCTGCTGCCACTCCGGATCTGCCTCTCCTACCTGGTGCCAGCGCTGCTGGTGCAGTCAGAAGCCCTGTGCCCCAGGAGCAGTGCACCCACCACCAGAGGACTGCCATGTTTACCATCAACATTGCAGGATCCAAGGGTGGTGATATCTCTTCTTTTCTTCTTTTTCCTTTCCTCTTATAAATATTTCAGTTAGAACCCACGTGGCCTATTGTTACACTTTCCTGGTTCAGGTTGCCTACAGTTACGCTTTCCAAGTTCACGTTTTTTTGCCCTCAGTAAAGTGTTTAATTGATCATTTGGTGTTGTTTCACCTTAATTTAGCCCAGGGGAATCACAGAACTGCCACGATCCTCCCTGGACAGTCCAGTTTGGATTGTGATACCTTCCCCCTTCAAACCTAGTTTAAAGCTCTTTCAGTGAGCCCTGCTAACTCCTGCATAAAGATCCTTTTCCCCCTTTGAGACAGGTGTACCCCATCTGTTGCCAGCAGGCCTGGTGTTGTGTAGACCAACCCATGATCAAAAAACCCAAAATTCTGCCAGTGACATCAGGCTCAGAGCCAGGTATTGATCTGCTGGTTATTCTTCTTTCTTTCCTCATAATTCCCTGCAACTGGAAGGATAGAGGAGAACACTACTGATGCTCCTGATCCCTTAACCAGTCATCCCAAGGCCCTGAAGTCTCTCTTGATTGCCCTTGGACTTCTTGTTGCAACTTCATTGCTGCCCACCTGAAAAATCAATAGTGGATAGTAGTCTGAGGGCTGTACCAGGATGCGAAGCTTTCTCTTCACATCTTTAACCCGGTCCCCAGGGAGGCAGCAGACTTCCCTAAGAAGCGGGTCCAGTTGGCATATTGGGCCTTCTGTTCCCCACAGAAGAGAGTCTCCTATGACAATGACCTGTCTTTTTTTCTTTACGGAAGTGGTTTTGACGCAGGGCGTAGGCTGACTTAACCTTGGTGACACCTCCAACCTAGAAGAACCATCATCCTCACCACTGTTCAGTTCCACTTGCAGAGCCTCGTACCTATTATGCAAGGGCATCTGGGAAGGTGGAATCCCTGTTTGCAGGTTGAAATATCTCCTGGAAAATTTCCACAGGAGTGGATGGCACATGCCTGATTTCCTTTTTTATCTGTTGCTCTCACAGTCTGCCAACAGTAGCAAACACAAATTTTTGGTAGGTTGCATGCTCTATCCCTCAGAGAGAAGTAGCAGTCACCAGGGAATGGCAGAAGCAGAAGTAATATATTACTTTTAAGGCTGGGCCTGAGACTTGTATCTATGTCTGCCATTATTCACAGAGGTAGATTTTATGATGTTGCCATTTTAGATTTTTCTGGTTTGATACTGTAGATGTTTCCTCTTCTAGTAGCCCCTGGAGTGTCTCAGATATTACTTTATGTTATTGATAGCAGACGCAGACATAGTCTCTGTGGTATATGGGACATTTCTGGTGAAGCTGCTATCATTTACTGTTAAATCTAATTTGAGAAAAGAAACCAACTGCCTCACATATTGTGTATATATTAGAAAAATAAAGGAACCAAACACTAATAACTCAAAATAATGGAAGCAGTAGGTTTCCTTCTGTGGAATCACAGGCTGCTCAATTACAAGCCCTCTAAATTGTGCCCAAGGTATCCTGACACCAGGGGTCTTCAAAAGGTCCCATTGTGAATTTTTCTGCTGTGAAACACAATAAAGTAATGTTCTAAAAAAAAGAAACCAATCTATTTTGAAATTTTTAACACAGTAATAAAAATACATTTCATTTCTTTTATGGCTCAAGCATAGCTGTCACTGCCGTATAGAGACTCAGTTTGGAAGTCCATAACCAGTCTTATGTTCTACTAGGGAAGTTTCTGTACTAAATCATATAAATTATCCACAGTAGGTGCAGGCAAACTTTTTGACTTTGAATTCTTACCTTTCATTCCTTGTAGCCCTTCAAAGCCTATTAAAAGGCGTCACAGGTGTTTGAATCCAATACGTTTACTTCTTGTATCATTTCCCCGTAAAGAAAATCTTGACAAAAAGCAGCAGTTTTTAATTATTGCCTTTTCCCAAGAGAAGGCAGTTATCCTGATGATGAAAATTAGATATAAACCAGGCCAAATCTAAGTGTCCCCCAACACCACTTGAGTTTCCTCTGTGATTAGACCAGAAATTAGACCAAACCTTTGATGAATGTATGAAATATTCAGATAATATTTTATTTTTATGCATGCAAATTTTCCTTATGGGTTCCAGATGGAACTGCAAATGATGAAACACCAACAGGGTGTGTTGCAGTATTTCAGAACGAACAGCAGAATAGCTCTAAGTTTCCCAAGAAAATCTCTTTTGTAACATCTCCAGATTTGTTCTAAAATTCAAACTATTCCAAGAGTTCAGCTGAACTCTGTCTACTCACCAAAATTTACTTTATTTAGATGAATGGAATCTAAACAAAGAACATTTATAATTTTACCTACTTTAATGAAAACCTATGTCAAATGTGTTTTCAGTGGCAACCAGGAAGAAAAGAGAAAAAATGAGACATGGAAGACTTGGAAAGGTGGGTGGGGGTAGAAGTGAGAATACTGAAATTTAATTTTAGTGATAAAGTTCTGGTAGGCATAGGGAGGAAAAATGCTCTGTGTGTTGTGGTGGTTTAAATCCATATTGAAACTATTAAGACTTTTGGTGACTTTAATAGGTGCTAGATCACATTCTTAGCGAACAGTAAGAAATAGAAAGAGATATAGAAAAGTACTACTATCAGCTTTGTAATCAGCTATCACTGAACAAAAGTGTTTAAGATCCAAAAATGCACCAATGCAAAAATTTGCCAAAACCAGCCTATCAGAGAGGTTGGCCCTTTAAGTTCTCATCCTAAGTGCTAGCAGCTACTGAAAGAACTTAAGTTTGAAAGTCCCATTAATTGTGTACTTTATTACATGATCTGAGAATGAAGAACTTTATGAAAGTATGTGAATAACTTTCCACTTTCTTAAGTCGAGGAACAGGAAAAGCCAGAAAAATTAAATCTATCAGCAGGGCTTTGTTGCCTTTGTAAGGCACATCAACTGAATTACTCAAAAGCAAAGAAGTATGTACAAATATAAATAAAACAGAGTTAATTTGGTGCATGAAATCTTGTTAACCATTTTAAAAACGTGATAAAGCTTTGTACCCTGAAACTGAATCAAAAAATGAACCTTTTAAAATATAGGAATGCCACGTTCCCAAGAAAAATTTAATAGGACATGACTGTGTAATTTGCTCTTTATACCTCCTAATTCTCTTCTTGTTTTGCCTAGAAACTGGACTATCTTCCATTTTCTTTTTGTAACTTGGAATAATTAAAAATCCATTATATTTCCCTCTCTCCAATGACAATACATAAATTAAGCCTCAGCAGTGTTGAAACACATGCAAAAAGTGATATGACCCTTTCAAAGAGTCACTTATCTGCAATGTAAATTTCTCCTAGGTGATCAGAAATTCAGCAAATATTTTTCATTTAGAACTCAATCTTTTACAGTTAAGTAGCGTTCATTTGTTGATTCACAGTTCAGAAGTTACTGAGCTGTTTATTTTTGTTAATCAAATGTGCACTTCTTTAGTTATTTTTATGTTCCAAATCTCCCAGTAGTCAACCTCAGGGATGACTCTGTGCCCCTCAACACTGAGAGCTGCAGAAATATGCAGCCAGGCTTTCACTTTAAAAAGTGTCCATTTTCAGTAACCCAACAAGATGTAACATGAAGCCAGTTCTGCTAAAGTTTACGTAGTATTTACCTTTTTTCCTCTTTTGTGTTTACATATTTCTTTTTTAGATGTAGGAAATAAAAACTAACCTAATCCAGTGCTCCTCAGAACTCTTTGACTCAAACTTAGTATCAGCTGACTGAATCAAACCTTGTAATTGTGAAGTTGCATGAATCCAGGGCTCACAAAAACCAAAAAGTACGTGTAGTTAGCCTAGGTCAGATGTATGTGTTTCCACAAGCATCTGGCATTATCTCTCTGTCTTGATTAGTGCATTTCATTTTTAGTTTTATCCTGTGAAAAAAATTTTTCTTCTAAGCTTTTCTAAAGATGCTGTACAAGTTTTCCACTTCTCATTCTCAAAGCTTGGCAAGTGCTACAAGGTGTGTACTGAAAATAATCATAGAAATGCTGGCTGGAAGCAACCTCTAGAAGTCATGCAGTTGAACCTCTTGTTCAAAGTACAATCAGGTCACACAGGGCTTTGCCCAGCGGTCAGGAAGGCCAAGACATGGCTGGAGCTGAACTTGGCAAGGGATGCAAAGAATAACAAGAAGTGCTTCTACAGGTATGCTAGCCAGAAAAGAAAAGTCAAAGAAATTGTACCTGCCCTGATGAGCACAACTGGCAAACTGGTAACAACAGATGAAGAGAAGGTTGAGGTACTCAAAAGATGTTTTGCCTCAGTCTTTGCTAGCAATTTCTCTTCCGACACCTCTTGAGTGGATGGACCTTAAGGCAAGGACTGGGGGAGCAAAGTCCCTCCCACTGTAGGAGAATACCCGTTTCATGACCACCTGAGGAACCTGAACATACATAAGTCTATGCAACCTGACAAGATGCATCCCAGAGCCCTGAGGGGGTTGGCTGATGTAGTTGCCAAGCCATTCTCCGTGATATTTGAAAAGTCATGGCAGTCAGGGGAAGTCCC
>VYZW01046737.1:2287-18759 GCA_013401315.1 Balaeniceps rex
TCTTCAAGAATATGCTAGAAGAGTATATTTTGATTCTTACGAATTCACTTTTTGTTCAGATAATTTGGGCATCTAAGCTTACGTTCCATTTTTGAAATTAAGACAGTGAAGAAATGCAACTAACTTTTCAGAAAGAAGCTAAGCTCTCTGAAATATTTTGTCTGAAATATCTTAATTTCTTATCTAATTTCAGTCTTAACAAAGAAATTCCAGAGCATTATGCAGCAAAAAAAGTGACCTTAAAGTCAATATGATTAAAATAGAAAATGGTAATTGATAGTAACATATAAAAAAGAATTGCAAGATGAGATTCCTATTTAGCATAATTTTTAACCAAATTGAAAGCATATAGAAATCATGTTTTTGAGTAACTCTTCTTTTTACGATCAATGAAACTTTTTACCTTTGTTATATCCTGAGCTGTTAATGTATTTTTATTTTTAAATGTTGACTGATCTCAGCAAACTTTTCTAAAGCTTCTTTATTTAAAATATGAAGTGTCAGAGTAATGGATTTAGAGTAGTTATCTTGCAATGAGGTAGCCTAAGAATTAACTTGTCTTTACTGATATACAAATGTTCACCTAAGTGTTTCATTCAGTCAAGTGCTTATTTAGAGGAAGAGCTAAGACTGCAGTGTCTGAGATGGTGTGTTCATGTTTTTCAAGTAGTATAGTAAGGTTTAAAGGCTTTTCCCTCCCTGTAAGCTTTTGGTAAAGCTCACACAGCACTTCTGGAACTGATGCTGAACTTTGTACATGTATTAAACTCTCCTGGAGTAGGCATGTTCTTGTTGATACTCATTTGAAGGCAGCTTATTGACAAATTCTACTGCTACATAATTTATGTGGACATAGCTTGTTCTTAAACTTTTAGACATATGTTTCAGCTCTTAATCTGTACAGAAACTGGTTTTGAAGTCAAGGGAAAGTAGGAAATATATCCACAAGGGCTACAGATGCATTTTCCATTTGAATTGGGTATTACAAACACAGAGAAAGATCTGGGTTTGGTTATTATTTTAAATAATATAGCTGCATATTTTCAATTTCTTCATTTTAAAAGGAATGGGAAAGATTTATACTTGTTATACTGTAATAAAGTCAAATATCTCAGGGTTCTATTTCTGGCCTTTGGACTTATGAATCGCTTTCATTTTTCAAGTCTTCACAACTACAAATGCTGGAACCTTACTGGTTACTGTTAGTGAATAAAATTTGAGAATTTCAGCTTTAGTGATGCTACAGGCTTAAATTTTAAGGGGAGGGGGAGCAGGTAGGAAAAAAAATTGAGTGTCAGTGTTCATTTTGATACAGGAGACCGCCAGAGCATTGTATGTTCTGTGTACTGTCTTTAAGATTAAAATCCTTCTTTTTTTTTGTCCTTTTAGTGCAAACACTTGATTTAAATTTAGAGAATTCCATTATGAAAAGTTTTTCTAGGAAACTTTTCAAAGTTAAGTTTGACCTCTTTTTTGCTGAATTATTTGGAACGGTTTCATAGATTCACAATTCAAGACAAAACAGGAAGCCATATAGCATAAAAATGTACTGGAATTTATATTAAAAACTACATAAAAGGAATAAAACCAAGTACTGTCTTGGCCAGCGATTCTCCTCCCAACTAAGATAAACAATATTTCAAAAGTCTGGCTTCTCTGTCGGCATCATTCGCTTCTTAAAACTTCTCTAGCATATGTTAAAGATTAAATTCTTATCCCTGTGATTCATGATATTGAAAACCTAATCAAACAAAATGTCACTGGTAGTTTTTCATTTCATCCAGTAATTGTGTTTAATGCTTAGGCTTATATCTCTTAGTAACAGACCCTTTAGGACCGCTGAAGATGATTGAGTCAGAGGGTTGAATCACGAGCACCCCCTGTTGCATACTTTTAGATATATTGGCATACGTTTGAAGGAAATATGACAGTCAATGACATGTTTCAATATCAGTTGCCAGAAAATATAATTAAAAAACCCAAAAACAACAAAACCAAACAAACAAATAAAACACCCCACCACCCAAAACCAGAAGATACAGTTAAAGATTGGGTGACTTAATTTTTATTTTTGGTGTTCCTGTGTGCTGCTCCCCCAAGAGCTTTCCTAGTATTTCTGCAATCTCAGTTACTGATTTTTTTGGGGAGGATTTCTCAGATTATGTTTAAGGATTCAGATAAGTTAGAACAAAGTATGAAAATAACAGCAGCCAGTCTTCCAAATGAAACACCACATACATTTCTAGTGTGTTCAAGTTCCATCCTATTTTTCTTAATAAAACTCCATTACCATGATATTTTGGCCAAAATTAGTTAATGCTTTTTCAGATCTAGTTATAGATAGTGGTAAATCCTATTCAAACTGTTGTAGCATTTCTTGACACAAAACTTGAAGTACAGTTGTGAGTCTCTTCTTAGGACAGGCTGCCGAGTGAATGATACTGGACTGGAATGGCAAATCTGCAGTGATACCAAACAACTCTCATCCACTCTGTATCAAAACAGAATTGACCAAGGAGAATAGCTAAGCTTGTCGGCATTGCCTAAGGCAATCTTTTTGTCAGTCCATCACTTGGTATGGAAACTAAAAGGAAGAGTTGAAAAAGAAAACATCTATTTCTAATATATGCCTCCAAACTTCTAAGAAATTTCTTATTTCTAGTATTTTTGGCATCTGCTTCTATCACTAGCATGCAATATCAGCTAGTGCAGTTTTCGATCCAGAAATTTAAAACATAATCAGTAGTGTGATGTATATATGCATTCAGTCATCAGAAGGTGATTGTCACAGTGAAACTGGCCTTGTGAGATTACTTTATTGTCTGTATCTTTTTAATGTGTCCATTTTATCTGTATTTCTAGTTTTGATCATACACTTTGCATTGCTTTCAGATGAGCCTTTCAGCTTTAGGTAGCTAAATTATAAGCTAGCCTTTGTAATAGTGTGTGTTAGAAATTTTCTGTTTATAGTAAAAACAAACAGAATGCAGAACTACCACACATGAGTGATTACTTTATCAAAAAGCACGATTTTGCACTTGAAGCTCTCTTTAAGCTGTGGTACTGAGGATGACAAAAATGCCTAGGTGCAAAAATAAGTGGCCTTCTGTCTGTACAGTAAGGGGGACATAATCTCCACACTGGCAAGATTAAAATGTAAGTATAGGCATATTGCTGAGAAGGAGAGAAAAATTGAGGGCTTAAGGAAAAAAGGAAATTTATTTTCTGTATTCAAAAACTGCTGAATTTGCATACAGTGAAACACTCTGCTTCTTCTGTGTTCTTTTATTTCTTTTAGTGTTGCTGTGACAAGATCCAGAGATGTACCATCCTTTGGACCACCTATTCCAAAAGGTGTCACGTTTCCTAAATCAAATGTGTTCAGGGACTTCTTACTAGCCAAAGTCATTAATGCAGAGAATGCTGCTCATAAATCAGAAAAGTTCCGTGCGATGGCCACCAGGACCCGTCAAGAGTACTTGAAAGACTTGGCAGAGAAGAATGTCACCAACACACCTATTGACCCTTCTGGCAAGTTCCCCTTCATCTCACTTGCTTCAAAAAAGAAAGAAAAGTCCAAGCCTTATCCAGGAGCAGAGATCTATAGTTCTGGTGCTATTGTATGGAGTGTCCATGCAAAAGACTACAGCAAGGGCATGGAAATAGACTGTCTCCTAGGCATATCTAATGAGTTTGTAGTCCTCATTGAACAGGACACGAAAAGCGTGGTGTTCAATTGCTCCTGTCGAGATGTGATAGGGTGGACTTCAACCGACACAAATATCAAAATATTCTATGAGAGAGGTGAATGTGTTTCTTTGGAGAGCTTCATCAGCAACATTGATGATATCAAAGAGGTCGTCAAAAGGCTGGAGGTTAGAACGTGTTCTCTTGTTTGGTTCCCCTTCTTTGCTTTCTCCTCTCGCCCCGCTGCTAAGTAAGGCTTCAATTTAAGTAATGCTTGGGATCCCTAAAACTGTTCTAATTGTTTATCATGAAATCTATAAGGGCTTTCCTGCTTTTATTTCTCAAAATCCAATCTTGCTTTCACTTGTATCAGGTATCAGCCAACCTCAGCTGGTTGTGTGTGTGTCAAAAGAAAAAAAAAAAAGCAGGGCCTACAGATGCATAAATTGCTCCCACACAATAAATAAGTGTCACCTTATTTCTTTTCCTTGTTTTTCTTCCCTTTCTCTGTTTTATAGGCTTGTTGTATCTTGTTTCAAATGAAGCTGTAATATCTTTGAGACTGACTTATTATTTTGCCAGCAGGGTGCAGTCCCAATCCCTATTGCAACCTTCAGATGTTCTCTGAATGCATGTGATACACTAAAAATGCAGTGAATCATGGTATCTGTCTGCAAAGCATCTGTCCATGCTCATTTTTTATCCAATTAAGTTATGAAAGAATGTGTTTCACTGTCTTTCTTGTAATTTCACAACTGTAGTTGTATAATCACCAGGAAAAAGGGAAAACCAGGCTCTATTAAATTTCCCTTGACAGTATTCACGCTTATGGTACATAGAAGAGTTGGCATAGACCCCAGTTTGCTGTGCTTTGCATGCCACCACATTCTGACTGAAAGTAATCTTGCAGTTTACTTGAAACAGCTAGAAATGTAGAACAGTTGTTTGGTTACTAAAGCGTAAAAGATAAAATAGAGATGCTTGTGTAACTCCATGTGTTTTTCTGTTTTGTGCTGCCATGTATCTTCTAAAATTCTTGTGGTTTCAGTAAAAATTTCAAGGCAGAACTTGGGTAATCAGACTCTACTGAAAATACTAGTTTGAGTGACAAGACCCATTTCAGCTGATTATGTACCCAGGACTGTGATATATATCCCTTGATCGTGTCCCACCATTGTCTTGGGAGTTGGTTGATCGTACAAAAATGGAGCCCTTAAACCTGTATTAGCACTGAAGGTCTCTCCGTGCATTAAATTCTGTCTTCATTTCAATTCACAGCTTGTGACTAAGGGCTGCGAAACAGTGGAGATGACTCTGCGTAGGAATGGTCTGGGTCAGCTTGGTTTCCACGTGAACTATGAAGGGATTGTGGCAGATGTTGAGCCCTATGGATACGCGTGGCAGGCGGGACTGCGACAAGGTAGCCGGCTGGTGGAAATCTGCAAGGTGGCTGTAGCCACTCTGAGCCATGAGCAAATGATTGATCTTCTCAGAACGTCAGTAACAGTGAAGGTCGTCATCGTCCCTCCGTATGAGGACTGCACACCACGCAGGTATTGTATAATAGCTACATTTGGTCTGAAATTATATCTTGATTTGTGGGGTTCAGGGGAAAGAATAAGTGTTAACCTCCAAAACCCATGGTATAATTATAATATAGCATCCAGTGTTGTAAGGTGAAAGAGCAGGGCAGGAAAAACTGCCCATATTCAGACTCCAGGCCCCACAAAATATTCATTGAATACCGCAGTTTAATAAAATGTGTGAAGAACCTCATGTATCCTTTAAATTCCATGGAATTTCACATGGAAATCAAACAAGTTTTTGTTGACAGTTATGTGTTTATGATGCATCAAAATCAATTGTACATTTCCCTCTCTCCTTTCCCATTTGTTGGTAGTTTGCAGTGTCTGTGGATGTAATTCCTGAAAGCTATGAATAGACTTAACATTATTCTACTTTCACAAACAAGTAAGGCTGTAAATGATCAGAGTTTATCAAAGGTATGGATCTGGCCAGAGAAGTTGCTGCAAATTGTAATTCTTCTTTAATTAGCAGTAGATCTTGCTGCATCTCTCTCAATTCCCATCTGTGTTAAGCCTGAGGCTTGCGTCAACTGTATTATTGCTTTTATAGCTTTAAAATGTTGCTTGATCAGAAATAAGCAGTAATACCTACTTTTTTTCCTAAATTGGACATTAAGTCCCTCCATTTTTCCTGAACTCACACTGAAGCTTTTAATAATTTTTACTGCTCCCATCTGAACTCTCTGCAGTTGTCTGTAGCATTCAGCCGCATCGCTAAGTCTGATTCCCATATTCCTGACATCCTGTATTAATATCTTGCAAATGCTATATGATTAAAGTGGAATGATCTTTAATAGACTAAATTTGCCTGCAGGCTAGCTCAAGGTTTATGCTAGATTTGCCAAGAAGCAGCAAGTACAGTTATCAAAGTTCGATGTGTTCCTTGCAGTGAGAGACTGAAAGCGTGTTTTGCACTGCTGTTTTCTAATCAGGCAATATCTTTGTAGCAGTAGATGCTAAATCTTTGTATACCTAAGGTCGGGGCGGAACTTAAATGCGTATTTATTACATTGATATGAAATTGTGTCTCCGAGCAAAGACCTCGTACTTGCACAAAAGAAGAATCCATGTTTGTTTTTACTGAGAGACATATTAACTCCATTTGTAACTGGCAGGAAAACAGGAGCAGAGAGAAAAGGAGTTTTATTTGTCCTTTAGTTGTCAGTGGAAAATTGAATACATGTTAGGGATTAAAATGAGCAGTGGCATAAGGTCACCCATGAGGTATTTGGAAAGCTTTTGTACAGTATTTAGCAGCCCGAGCAAATGGAAAGTTCGGCTGCAATCACAGCAAAAGGATTAGAGCAGAAAAATCTGTGTGGAAAGCACAGATCCTATTATTCCTGAGCTAAATTAAGTACAGCCAAAAGCAGGCTTAGCTTTAGTGTATCCAAACCCATAGCAGGAAGAGAAATTACTGCGCTTTTCAAAATACTGTACTCGGCATCAGTGAGTTTTGTTGTTGTCTTGTAGTGAGCAAATGTTCATGGTGGGTTATTGCCTAGTTCTGAAATTTCGTAAAGCAACTCTTTACCCTGCTTGCTGTATCCAAAATCATTAAGGTTTAGGAACTGTGTCTTGAATTTGTAGCTATCCTACATATATTACTAGAGACTTGACTTAAATCTTTGCACAAAGCAATTTCTCTTCTGGCAGTCAGTTTTCCAAAATTGGAGTCCTTTCGTTGTGTCCTCTGGAGGTCACTTAGTATTTCTACTACAGTAACTTCTACAGACTGTAACAAAAATGAACATCAGTTCTGCTTGGTATAGTACATTCATATGAGAAACAGTCCCTATCCTAATAAACTGATTGGCATGAAGTTGGAGGAAGAGCAGGGGTGCAGTTAGATGACTTGCCAACAGGCACATGTACAAGGTCAGTAGCAGATACAAGAATATATCCAAATATCCTGATTAACAATCTTATGCCCCACGCAGAGGTAGGCCTTGTTATGGTTATATCTCTACTAAAAGATGGTCATTAAAACATTGCCACTGAACTCATGTAGTGGACTGATTGCTGACCTTGAAGTTAAGGACACAGCACCAAGAGGAAATTGTGCATTCTTGCTTCTTAAACTGTAACTATGTCTGCAAAAAAAAAAGAGAAACCCAAGCTACTAAAGTATATAATCACTAGGGAAAGAATAGCAGAGACACAAAATATGAAAAGAAAAAACAAGGGTATCAAGATTTTAGTCAGGTTGTGAGTGGACTTTGAAAACAAATGTCCTGATCATCCCCATCTGCCATGCAGTGGTTCACATCACAGAGTGGTCTGGGAGCACACAAACATTTCCTTTCAGATGAAGCTGAACTACACACGCTTCAGAAGCACACCTCGTGCCTTCCAACTGCTAATTTAACTTGTAGGTCAAGGCTAGAGGGTAGGCCAAAGTAAAACCACAAAATGTGTATACTGTGGACAGCAAGACCTCAGCACCGACTGTTTCACTTTGTCTACTCCTACTAGACTGCACAACTTGCTAATGTCAGCATAGCCAGATAACAAGTTATCTGGTTTTGGTTTGTATTTTAGCTGAGAAGAGATACTGGTATTTCTCAGCTCTAATGGTGTAATCACTTGGAGGAAGAGGTAGAAGTAGAAAATTTTGCACTGATGGTTTATTCTTCCTTCCCATTAGATAATGATGTGTGTAGATAAACATAATGATGTGTGTAGATAAACAAAGTAATCACAATAAAAAATCCACTTAAATAGAGGTATATACATTTGTCAAGAGACATACCACATTTATCCTCACTGAAGCTGAAGGTCACATCTACTTTCCAAATCTCTCATTTTAAATGTATGCAGAAGTTTGCCCTGCATCTTATGTGGACTGCATTAGCTTATGTCCTGTTTTACTCCAATTTTTATGCCGTCTTGTTCCTGTACATCCTCAGGAAGCAAAGAGCATCTTTTGGGCTTGGCATCTACAATTTTTAGGAAGTGTTTTGTTTTCGTAATGTACAGATTTATCAACTGAGGTACTCCAAAGCCAAAGATGTTTGAAAATCAGGTGTTATGCGTTATTTCATGGGAATTTTGTCTTTTCATGGATGTCTCTGCATCGGAAAGGTTTCTCTCAAAAAGAACAAACAATTCAGGTCTTACTTGTCTGGGTGCAGGCAAGTTCTAAAACCCATGATTTTTTTAAATTAGGAAGGGGAGATACCCTTCTAGCAGATTTTTTAGCTTTTATGACCCAGTAATCAGATTAGGAGTATAAAAATTTATTAAATATATGTTTCTAACAAGCAAAATCTTACGTTTAGTGTTTCATAGAATTGATTCAGCTTCTCTCTTCAGATTTCTATCCTTGTAAACAGAATATATATTTTTTTTTTTATAGCAACATGTTAAATTTCTTCGTTTCCAGGAGTTCTTCAGAAAACTACCGTATGCCAGTGATGGAATACAAAGTGAATGAAGGAATGCCATATGAATTCAAATTTCCCTTCAGAAATAATAACAAATGGCAACGAAATGCAAGCAAAGGACAGGGACCTCATGTGGCTCAGGTACCATCCCAAATACAAAGTCCAGTAACATCTAGGTTTGGCTCTGGGAAAGGAGAAGGGAAAATGCCACCCCCAGAACGAGCAGCCAACATCCCCCGAAGCATCTCTAGTGATGGGCGCCCGTTGGAGAGCCGGAGGTACGTGTCTTCTTCACAAACGGCTTTTCATTGCTGCTCAGAATCTTGTCTGGAAAAAAGCACAATAGATTTATCTAAGTATCTGAAGACTGCTTTTAATCTTGGTTTTAATTAGTCAAAAGGCAACATGAATATGAGCAAAACATTAGCCAAAAGGAAATACCTTTCCTGGCATGATTAACCACAAAATGAAGTGTTACGGGGTGGTTTTGGGTTGGTTTTTTTTTTTTTAAACTAGAAAGCGATTATTATTAAGATAAAGTTATCAGGCACATCCTGTCACAGTATTTTTATTCTTTCTCAAAAAAAGATGTATTTGATAGTATTCAAATGAAGTGTCATTGTTTTGATTGTCTATACAAATCTGTCATTGTCTCTGCATTTGCAAAGAGATCTGTTGAGGGAAACAAGCTTGTAGCTTGTATTTCTTATTTTGGACAATTCCTTAAAAAAAAAGCTGCAGACAGATTGTGATCATGCTTTACGTTGCTGAAAAATATAAAGCAGTGGAAATAAGATGCATATTGTAGAAAATCTGAAGAGAGTTCTAATGAATTAACTTAAAGCATTTTTCACATCCTGAAGAACTGGGGATAAAAAAAAAAATGTTCAAAGATGGTACAGCTAGGACCAAGAAACTACCAAGGTGAAATTGAATCTTTGTTAAAAAATTATAATAATTGGTAAGGACTTCATTTTCTTACTTTCTTTTTCATTAGACACTATTCTGCACTCAAAGTGATTAGAGAGTGCCCCCTCAGTTGTAGCTTTATGTAAGTTCAGTAGATGGATACTTAAAGCTTTCTTTAAAGAAAATTTGCAACACTGAAAGCACTAATAATTTCACAGACAAGCTGATAAGATTGTCTGTGAAAAAGGTTGCAGAAGCCAGTGACACACTGGACTTAGCTCTCTAAGTGCATGGCTTCAGGCCATATCTGCCTGTTACAGCTGAAGACAGGCAGATGCTGAACTTGAAGGAATAGGAGTTGGGGTGTTGGGGTTTTTTTGCTCTCTCCAGTGCTGTAGAATCTCTCTCTCTAATTACAGAAGGCATGGTAATACCTGGGCAAAGTTCAAGGCAGTGGCAGAAGATCAGATTCATTTGAGTTGCTGGTTTTTTTCAGACACTTCCGTCTCTTCATGGTATTCACCAAAGAGTTTTGTCTAGAATCTCGAGTTGGCTGTTCCATGACTCGTGCCAAGGAGAGTGAGCCTTTGGCTGCACTGAGAGACAGGGTATTATTAATGGTGTTTTTCTTGTGCATAAAATCCTATGTGGGCAACATCGCACACCTCGAGCATCCAAGATTTATCCAGTCACTGGATGCTTCTAGAGGGGGGTTATGGCCTGACAAATGTTTGCAAAGTTAAAATTACATTTCCATATACACAGTATTTGTTTTCAAAAAGTGAAACTTTGACTTTCCATTTCCTTCATTTTCAAGACATGTAGCTGGGGTTTTTCTCCTCTAGACATTCTTTTAAGTATGTTTTTATTATTATTCAAAAAGGGGTCTATTGGATCTTTTCATCCTTAAAAGTATATTATCAAAGTAGCTTTTAAGTTTGGCTGGGAATTTTTTTGGATGCCTGAAAAAATGTTTTCTCTCTTATCTTTCTGGTCTGCTAAACGTGTCTTAGTCTTGGCTGGATCAAGTTTAAATATAACAGCAGCTGTATAAGGTTACTGTGTTTCCAGTTAAAGTGAAGAAAAATACAGTTTTGTCATTTTAAAGGAATACTGGAGAGAAAAAAAAAAGAAATACACTCACTCCAAGACTCATTTGTCTTTTCTCTGCATGATAAAAGAAAGCTTTACTTCTGGGGAAGCTCGGATACTTCTATTCTTATTGTGTAAAATCTCTAAAATAATGATGACATTTTCATAGCCCTCAACTGCTGTCTCATTTAATTTTTCACCACTGACTTTCATACCTTCCATAGTGTAAAGATCACCTATCAGGAGGTGCTGGAGTCTGTGCGTGTTTCTGGTGCAGGTAGCAGCGATGGTGCTCCACTGTGCTTTGCTCCCTACGATTTGTTCTTTGCTCAGCTCTCAGTTGGAGAAATGAAGGACCAAGGGTAACCTGGTAATATGGGTACTGACATCTATGCTGTTGGTCCCTGTGATCCAAAAAGGGGCCTCTAATTAACATGAACATAAACATGACTCCACCCTATACAAGGTGGCCACTTCAGTGTGTGTCTCTCTGCAGTGTTTATGTTCTATAGAGCAATTTTAAGGGGTTTTAGAAAAAAGCACCTGTTGTTATGGTTCATTAGCAAAGCAGTACAGATATCTTAGATTTCCTTACTACCATTAGAGCTTCACTTTTGAAAAGAAGGTACTGCCTAAGTGTCAGTGGGGCTGGAAACTTACCTGTGAAGATCAGCATCAATAAGTAATTTCAGTACTAAATTATAGCTGTAACCTCAATTTTAATCTTTGGTGGTGGCCTAGGTATCACTAGCTATCACTTGTGTTTCTGGGGTGCTGAGCCGCAGTTCAGACTTGCTGATGTTTGACTGATCTTAATACTTAGTTGTTTTGAGACTGGAGCTGGCATTTATCCCTCTGTGCTCCTGCCTTTTGACTGCACGTTCTTCGTTTATTGAGCCGGGCGCAGTGACAGTGATGGCAGATCTCATCTGCTGCTAAGAAACAGCAATCTATAGTTTGCGATCTATTTTTTAAGGGACATGGCAGCTGAGAAACCCATAGTAAATTGATCCATGTGGCTCTTTGAGCTCTGAATCAGAGATGATTTTTGGAACTAGTGCTGATAACAGTCGCCCAGGACCACAGAAAGTCAGGTGAAGTCCCTCGTGACTGGAAGAAGGGAAACATTGTGCCCATTTTTAAAAAGGGTAGGAAGGAGGACCCTGGGAATTACCAACCTGTCAGCCTCACCTCTGTGCCTGGGAAGATCATGGAACAGATCCTCCTGGAAGCTGTGCTAAAGCACATGGAGGACAGGGAGGTGATTCGAGACAGCCAGCATGGCTTCACCAAGGGCAAGTCCTGCCTGACTAACCTGGTGGCTTTCTATGATGGAGTAACTGCATCAGTGGACAAGGGAAAAGCAATGGATGTCATCTATCTGGACTTCCAAAAAGCCTTCGACACGGTCCCCCACAACATCCTTCTCTCTAAATTGGAGAGATATGGATTTGATGGGTGGACTGTTCGGTGGATAAGGAACTGGTTGGATGGTCGCAACCAGAGGGTAGTGGTCAACGGCTCGATGTCCAAATGGAGACTGGTAACAAGTGGTGTTCCTCAGGGGTCCGTACTGGGACCAGTGCTGTTTAATATTTTCATCAATGACATAGACAGCGAGATCGAGTGCACCCTCAGCAAGTTTGCAGATGACACCAAGCTGAGTGGGGCAGTTGACACGCCTGAGGGACGGGATGTCATCCAAAGGGACCTGGACAGGCTGGAGAGGTGGGCCTGTGCAAACCTCATGAGGTTCAACAAGGCCAAGTGCAAGGTCCTGCACCTGGGTCGGGGCAACCCCCGATATCAATACAGGCTGGGAGATGAGGGGATTGAGAGCAGCCCTGCGGAGAAGGACTTGGGGGTACTGGTGGATGAAAAGCTGGACATGAGCCAGCAGTGTGCGCTTGCAGCCCAGAAGGCCAACCGTATCCTGGGCTGCATCAAAAGAAGCGTGGCCAGCAGGTCGAGGGAGGTGATTCTGCCCCTCTACTCGGCTCTGGTGAGACCCCACCTGGAGTACTGAGTCCAGCTCTGGAGCCCTCAGCACAAGAAGGACGTGGAGCTGTTGGAGCGAGTCCAGAAGAGGGCCACAAAAATGATCCGAGGGCTGGAGCCCCTCTCCTACGAGGACAGGCTGAGAGAGTTGGGGCTGTTCAGCCTGAAGAAGAGAAGGCTGCGGGGACACCTTATTGCGGCCTTTCAGTACTTAAAGGGGGCCTATAGGAAAGATGGGGACAGTCTTTTTAGCAAGGCCTGTTGTGACAGGACAAGGGGTAATGGTTTTAAACTAAAGGAGGGTAGATTTAGACTGGCTATAAGGAAGACATTTTTTACAACGAGGATGGTGAAGCACTGGAACAGGTTGCCCAGAGAGGTAGTGGAGGCCCCATCCCTGGAAACATTCAAGGTCAGGTTGGATGGGGCTCTGAGCAACCTGATCTTTAACTAGATCAGAGCTCACTGCAGGGGGGCTGGGCTAGATGACCTCTAAAGGTCCCTTCCAACCGAAAGTATTCTGTGATTCTATGAAGGTCAGTACAGTCCTTAGCCGTAGCTCCAGTGGGTGAATTTCAAAGAATGAAATAGAGGCATTATAATATTTCTGATGTATCAGACCTGACTTGGTACTCATTTTAATGGTAACATATCAGTAATAAATTCATTACTTATATTATGTATTTAGGGGGGGGGGGGAAAGATGATTTGAGGGACTTAATTTAAACAAAAACAGCTTAACAGACAAGTGTTTCCCTCTTTGAGTACAAAGTCCTCTCAGAGTATGGGGAGTACAGGTGTATCTCTTTTTGAATTACCTACTAGTGATATTTGACTGATGATCACTTTATATAGCTAGATTCTCTTAATATGCATACTGAGTGAAATAAATTTCTTTTTTACCCTTGTTGCTATTTTCACTTTAGTCCATTTAACTATGTTAAAAATAAATAACAGCTGCATTACCAGTCCTGAGAACAGGAGGATTTCACTTCATATACATAAAAGCATCTTGCCTCCCTGTGGAGACTGCTATTGCAGGTGGAAGAGTAGCTTGCTTGACAACCTGATTTTGAGAAGGCAGACAAATGCCCAGTCCTGTGTCTAACCAGCAGAGCACTTAAATTTGCCTCTATTTGATTGTCTTCACGTATCCAACTCACTAGCTTATACTTAAATTCTCCCTGTTCCTCATAGTAACCTGGGTCCTTGAATGTATTCATGATTGATGTGCATGTTTGTAGGCAGCAAAAATAACCCAAAACTTTATAAATCTTAAAATAAATCTCTAATGTTACTGCAACATTAAGACTGAAAAATCTAATAATATAAATGCAGTAAATTCCAAGTCATGGCTTCTTTCACAACATTAATTAGTCCACAGGGGACACTATATAGCCTATAACCCAGAATAAATATCAGGGTGATACATTAAGGAAAACAACAATAAACCACATATATGTAAAGTATGCCAGAGCTAAGGTAATTGGAGAAGATGTAATTTTAGAGCTTGAGGGTTCCCCCCCGCCCCCCGTCCCAGTTTTCAGTTTTTATTTTGTACACTTGGTTTCCAGACTTCATTAAGAAAAAAATGTGCAGGGAAAGGAGAGGAGATAATGTTAGATGATAATCTCTTCTTAATTAACTTATTGTAAACTGGAACCAGTCTTAACTAAAACTTGATTCAACAAATATTTGAAAAGTGTGAAAACCAGTGAGCCAAGTGTGCTGCTGGACTTGTGCCCTTCAGTGTGCAGTTCAGTACTGGGCTGGATGAAAGCTCAAGGCTCTAACTAGAAAATTTCTGAGCACAGTCAATATTTTAAATCAAATGGAAAACTGAATTATGGCATGACTGTAGTCAAGCACTGGCTGTAAAATTCCACGGTATGGGAGTATGAGAACAATATTCATTAAGACTGGTTTTAAGTCTTACTGAGGACTTTGGAGCACAGTCTTGCCCTAAAACTTCCTACTTCTTTGAATGATGTCTGTGTGTAGTCAGTGACAGTAACTGTGCCAGTAGTAACTTATAAATTAATTCCTGCAGATAGATTCTAGTTTAAACTGTTCCCATATTATATAAAAATCCTAATCCACTGCTGCTTAGCTTGGATCAGTGACCTTTTTCCTAATATAAACAAGCAGGTGTCTGCTCATCTTGCCACCTGTTAAGTGAGCATTGTAGGATTTGTTATTTTAAAGTTTTCATAGCATTCTTCAAATTAAAACATGTACAAACATGAGATTATACATTATGCGTTTCCTACTGGCACCAGGACCTAGAGCTGGATGTAGCAGTAGAAGATCGAAGGTTTGTTGATGCACCTGGCTGTATGGCCAAACTCTTGTGTTCCAGAAACATCTGAGAAGAGCCATGCTGTGTCATGTCAAGAGTTGGTCTCTCTTGTTTGGCAGTGGCCATCAGCAGGGACCAGGGAAAAGCATAAGAAATGCTTACAAGTATAAAGTCTGTCCGCTGTTTAAGATGGCCTGGAGCTGGATGCACCTGTACTGCTGTGTTTAACAGGTGTGGGTGGTATCTTTTCATCCTGGTGCCTGCTAATTGGTCTCTTGATAGTTCCAGGTCTCCTACTTGTTCTGTTTGCTTGATCCAATATAATTAATGTTTGAATGGATTGAAGCAGATATGATAAAATTCTCCATAATCCGTGGAGCCACATAGCCTATTCAGTGTTTCTTCATACGGAAGCCATTCTGTACCTCTGGTTGTCCCATTGCCTGCCTCTGTATCTTTTCGTTTTATAATACATGTTTTCTGAAATACAGTGATCAAATTGAAGAAAAATATTTGAGAAGGTATACAGTGTGGTGTGAGAAGGTACAATACGACAGCATAATTGCATTTTCTGTTTCATTCGCTATCCCCTTCCCCAAAATGGCTCATGTTCTTTTTTCCTTTTTGAATGGTTTGGTTTCCTTTTTAACATGCGAGCTTTGAGTCAGTGTTTTCAGAGAACTGTCACATCTTGCAGTACTAGTAGGATTGCAAAAATCAAACACGTGGAAGGTAAGCATGCCAGAGTTAAGATTTGCTGTGCAATTTTATTCAGAACTCTTGTGTAACCATATTTTCTGATACTTCTTTGATTAAATTATGAGAATTTTTTTTAACATTTTTTGCCTCATTCGGTTCACACAGTGAATGCAGCTCATTAAAGAACAGCTATTTAATATTTTATTTTCCTCTTCATTACTCCATCCCTTATTTACTGAATGGCCTTCAAATCCTGCTGTAAAGATGCAATTATTAATTCCCCTCTAAGCTCTACAGTGGCGCCCATTACTATAGTTTCTAAATGCTTCACGGGTATTAATTAAATTTAATTTTCAGAACTCTTATGTGAGAAGAGATGTCTTTGGACCTCTTCAGATTAAGAACAAAGGTAGAGAGAAATTATGTTCTCATCATTTGTTGTGTCTTATTTTGGGCATCTCGTATTTGGAAGTGTGCCCAGCATTGTTAATATTTTATATATATTCAAATTGCAGCTTCAGTTGACTTCAGCTGCTTTGGTAAATTTTCAGCTCAGAAGTAAGTCAGGCCTTGGAATCAAATAAGGCCTTTGAGAAACTTGCAATTAGTGACGCTGAATGAAAAATTTTCTTTTAACAAATATGCCAGTGGTCATATTGAAGTGCTGCAGCAAGTGCAAGGTAAGAATTCAGTTTGCTAAGTCAGCACTGAAATGCCTTGAGTATAAGGCCATCCTTTCTCTTCTGCCAGCCTGCGCCTCTTTCACTTCCGAGCTGTGCAGCTCTTGCAGAAGTTGTAGCACAAAATAAAACTGCA
>VYZW01046738.1:2074-22790 GCA_013401315.1 Balaeniceps rex
TGGCAGGACCTCTTCTTCATTTAAATAAGGAAATAGTTTATTTGCATAGCTAGTTATTGCACAGTAACTCATTTCATCAAATCCTTGTTTTTACTTCCACTAAAGTGACTGAAATAACATAATCAAATGT
This sequence comes from Balaeniceps rex, assembly GCA_013401315.1. Classification (NCBI taxonomy): domain Eukaryota; kingdom Metazoa; phylum Chordata; class Aves; order Pelecaniformes; family Balaenicipitidae; genus Balaeniceps; species Balaeniceps rex. Next base: position 2,205 of record VYZW01046738.1, read on the forward strand.
ATCCATAGTCATCAGTTATTGTAAGAAAGAAATCTGAATTGGGTAAACGTAAAGAACAAGAGAGGCAAAAGAAGGAGAACAAGAAATTAATGGAATAAAGGGGAAAAAAAGCTTTGGATGATACAAATGAAATCAGAAACTTTAACCGAACATAAAAGAACACAGGTTTTCCTATTCTTCCACTTTTTTTTGAAGAATGAAAACAAAAAGTGTGCCTTAAAGGAAAACTGAAGCCTCTGGAGAAGCAGGATAGGGTCACCAATAAATGTGAGTCTGCAGCTGTAGGCATTTTAACTTAGAAAATGTGGAATGGTAGAATGAGCTAGGAAAAAATGTATGTATTAGAAAAAAAAATATTAAACTTCAGTAAACTTGTTCAAAAATTGACTAACACAACGTTTACAAACGATTTACAACAAAGGGAATCTTATGGATAAAGCAAAATCTCTATTCATTGTGCAAATCATTTCCTATTAAAGTTTTGGTCCTATTTTCCACAGTAAAAAGCAGAATATTCTAACGACAGGATATGGGGGTGGGTTATGAAAGAACAGTGGGTACACTGTCAGAAAAAAAACTAGCTTTAATCTTCTTGGAAGAAAAATTATATGCAAATTCTATACAGAAATTTATGTCTTGCATACTTTGTTTATGAAATTCGTATTAGCCAATCTGGAGATGATATTGTAACTGACCACTCTCATAGACTGTTTTTTGAGTATTTTTATTTTAAGCCAATGGGTATTGTATTTTACTTGGCAAAGTATAAAATGTGCTATTTGAAAACTGCCGTATTGCATGCAAAAATTAAGTCTATTAAAAGGAAACAGAAGATAGCTCAGAATCTGTAATCCTTACACACAAGTGGCGTGGAAATACGAGGTTAGAGAGAGCAGGGAGGAAGCATCCTGCATTCACAGAACACTCTCCATTGGTGGTGGCACACTTCGTAACTTCCTGCTTTGAAAAAATAAGACTATATCCTAACCACAATACATTAACAGACAATATCTCACAAACTGGTATTTCAAAAACACCTGTGTACTTTCAGCTGAGGTGTAGTAGGTTTTTATGGCAGAAAAATGTCCTCATGACTATGACTGTCTCAAGAAAACAGAACCCTTTTTTCTTAACAACAAGCCAATGTATTCCAGCTGATCATTTTAGAAGAGCTGTCAACGATATTTTCTTATCATTCATTCTCTTGCCACATAACACACCAATCAAACGCACATTTTGGCAAGACAGTCACAAGTAAGGCAGGACTTTTAGTTATCTAATATTCTTTGTTAATTTACAGGATAATATTGGTTAGACAGGACAGATTCTCTAAGCCACATAAATAACTTTGAATAACAGAACCATATTGTTTTGTGCAAAAGCAAAAGCTGTTCTACGTTAGATAGAAACTGAACCCAGTTTTATAGAAATGCAGTGTAGAGTAGGGTGTTCGCAGATGAAGTCATTGATGAACACATTTGCCCTGGACCACGTTCCAGAATGGCTGCTCCAGAAAGAAATTATTACCTATCATTCACAATTCCAACATTCTTCCCAGGCCAAACAAAAAAAAGAGGAAAAAAGAGAATATCTGAATGGAAAAAATCCTCTGCTGCTGTCATTCCACTTTCAGAGGAAACATGCACAGTACAGTATGTTTTAACTGTTTTCGGCTTCTTCCAATACGTGTTAGAATGGAAGCATCTAAGGAAGCAGAGTTGTAAATATTTTACAAATAACCAATCAATCCAAAATCTGGCAGAGAGAAAAACAGTGCAGATCTGTTCTGATAAAAGCCTAAATGGTGGACTATTATTTAGCACTAATTCCCAGTGGCAGCATTCTACAAACATGCTATATATCTGTCTTGGCAAAATGAGAGTTGCTTGGTAGACCAGAGACTACATAAATCTTTGCATGGCTAAGAATAACTTCAGTGGTTGCAATGAAAGAAAATATTTGCCGTTGTGTGCAGTACTTTTCTTTTTTTTTCCAAAACATACACAAAAGCTACACAAAAGATAGTTCTAAGTACAGTAACACATGCATTACATCCTTCTTTTAATATGAAAAAGCTCATTTTTTCTCTTTATAAGTTAGAACATGCAGGTTAAAATAAGTACTTTAGTATTATCTGCATTTTCACTTCTGCCTTCAACTTCGTGAAATGTTAAATGAAAACATCACTTACAGTGTTAAAGGGTCAGCAAAAAACCATTTCCTTACCTTTCTTTAAGATGGGGTGTGGTATTGTCTACTTTCACACGGTCTTGCTCTCTCTCTGAAGTGGGGATTTTTCTTTAATACAAGTGATCAGAAATCAGGATACACTGCTAAGGACCAGTGGTTAGCATTCTCCCAGACTGCCTAGACATAAGGGGGAAAGAAAGAATTTTAGTTCACCTTTTCTAGGCCAGCCTAAGAGTATTTTTATGTTTTCCCTCTTTTGAGGGGTGCTTATAAGCTGAGCAATTCCTGCCTGACACATCTCTTGTAAAGGGTTTGAGATGTTTGCAGTCTAAAAAAAAAAAGACATTTTCATTAGCTTCGGATTTTTCTCTGAGATTTTCACACAAAATGTTTTTTCTTTACTCTTTCTAACTAGTGAAATAGCAACACTTTCTTATTTTTCCTTCCAAACAGCCACATCCTGCAGTTCTAAATCAATTATATCTCAAGGAAAATATGTCACTGTTTTTATTGTAGTTTTGGCTGAAATAAAAATGCAGTATTTGACTCTAGTTTCTCAAAAGGAAATACTAACAACTTCTAAAAATTAAAATGAGAGCTTGTCATAACTTTGATTTTCTTTCAACTAAAGTATGTAAAAATGAGTTTTAACTATTTTTCTGGCAAAAAGCATGAAATGCCCTTTTTAATTAGAAAAACTTTCTTATTACAAAAAATTCAAACTGTAGTAATAGACTGCAAAGTAGGAAAAATTTAAATAGGTGAAAACAACTTGTAAAATTGCACTGAGCAACTAATTAGTTTTTTAACTGATTTTTCTTCTGGTTTCACTAGTTTTTAGTTTTACATTGAAAAATTTGAAATTAATTTTGCCATTGTGAACAAAACTATGATGTAAATGTTTCCTCAAAAGTTTTTGATTCTTATTAGGGATTGTTATGCTTTGTTTTGCAAATAACTAAAAGTAAGTATCAGGCAGGGATTTTGTAGCAACTATCCTATTCCCACACTCTGTTATTAAATAGTATTTGCTATATTCATTCATCCTTACATCCTCAGGCAGCTACAAATAAGAGTTTGTTGAAAAAATGTAATTAGGGTATTGGCAAAATCATGCTCCATTTGACAAGACAAGGAGAAGTGCATTGTTCGACCACTGGCAATCAAACAGAACAGCTTGCAGGCATTAAATTGTGGGGTTATTAGCCCTGATATTCAGCTACCGCTGAAGTTCATGGGCTAAGTGTTGGTGGGCGCTCTCAGGCTTCCAGGAGAGATAATCTAGAGCAGCACTGATCCTAGCAAACACATCTGGAAGAAGGCAAAGTCCGTTTAAGCTGAGAAATGAAATTAGCACTCAATTGACTCTGAGCCAATCATAACATTCAGGATGTCTTCAGGGTGTGAATGAAATATGAAAAAGCAATATGAAAACATCCACAGCTTGTCAGGCCAAATTTAAAAAAAAAAAAAGAAAGGTAATCCTAATGCCTATGACAAACTGTGAAGGTCTTGAACTACTGGTACTTGTAACTGGGAACTCCAGATGTTAAAAATCTCATATACGCAAATCAACCTCAAATCTAATTTCCACACATACACTCAGCACTACCCTCTTGCTTATGGGCACAAGATGCAGTACTGAAAATAGCATGCGCAGTGGTTTGAGCATTGAAAGTTTGTGGCCTGCAACACGATATCAGGTTGATGTTGTTCTAGCAAAACAGGTAGGAATGTATTCACTTTTTCACCAAAAAGCACCCCCAGTAATCAATTATCAGTGCAAAGTTCTCTGTTAGTTCATATCTGTAAATCCTGCATGCAACCAAAAGCCATTTCAAGCACAGTCTCTCTGACAGTCCCTACTCTGCAGATGTCATGTTGTTAACTGGCAGAGCAGAAAACAACTCTCAGTGGGACGTCTGCTAATTTCGCATATTTCCCTGCCCTTCTTGCACCTGAGTGACTTATGCTAATGGTTGTGGCACAGCAGACGCCAGGAGTTCAGTACACCTGCAATAAAGACCCTGCTGTAACCGAGAGACTTCAGGTCTATAACCTTGCATGCATCCCAAGGGGAGCAGTAAATGTGCCATTATGGAGCGTCAATTTTCATTCTGCTGGTTAAGGTTTTGAAGCATGTGAACAATGGACCGACCTCTGAATTAGTTTATTGTTCTTGAAAATCAGAATCTAAAGGACTTTGAACTCCTGGGTATAATACAGACTTCCACTGTTCAAGGCGCAAGAAAAAGAAACTTAAAAGCACAGTCAGTATTGACTACTAAGCTCAAGAAGCGTACAAGGAGATGCCCTGGCTGTAATAAGCAAACAGAAAAGGTCTTGCTTCTATTTAATAACACTCTTTTTCTTCTAGGGGAAGAAGTAGAGACAGGTGGACAGCGGAACATTTCAATGAAAAGGAAATTCCTGCAGACAGGCCAGCATAGAAGATCTGGACCTTGAAAGATTATTTCAGGAAACTATGCTATATCACCCCTTTCCACTGGAGCCATAAAATTCAATGCAGTATTAGAAATACGTATTTCCAGCATAGAAAGCTAAGCAGATGCATACTCTGCATACACTTAGGAAAAATTACTGTATCCCACAGTAATAAGTAGCAGACAGAAGCAATGATGTCAGGCCCAGAGCCCATGAAAATCTGACCAGAATGGAAATCAGGAAAGAAAAAGTTGCTTCAGTTTCTCAAGATTTTGTTGGAGGACAGAGAGCTCCATATTCTGCATTTTACCTTTTCACAATCTACATTTTACCTCAAGACATAATAATAGTACAGAACTTTAGAACAGAAAAAAGCTATTATAAAATCAGGTCCCTGAAAATACCTACCCTAATGCTAGCGTTGCAAGTGGTAAATTGATCAACTGGTCTATTTTCAGCTTCTCAGACAATAGTTGTTCTTGTACATAGTCCACATGGTTGTTATTGCGCCACACAACACAAGACTAGCAGGCAATTAAGCATGGCAAACCATCAAATATTTGTCCACTAAAGGACCCTGCTATATCTTTTCCCCCTGTCTATTAAGTACCTGCTTTTATAAGAGCATGCTTCAGCTTCCCAGGGTAGCTGAGCAACACTCCGAAAGGAAAATATTATGCTCAGTATCCCACAGGTAAATATAAACAACATTACTCACAGAATACTTTTTTTTCATATGCAAAAAGCTTCCAGTTTAAAGAAAAAAAAAGTGTTTCTCATCAGAGAAAGCCGTTATCAACAACAACTGAAAAAAGCAATAGAGTGTAGAGAGATCTTTCAGTTAAAATACTGAAAGCTGTGACTCAGTGTTTTGCATCATGAGCAAGAACATGATCCTTCTATGAATTGCATGGTTTCTTTAGAACATGGTAGATCTTTCTACATTAGAAACAGCGTTAGCACATTTAAAAAATGTGTTTCCCAAATTAACTTTATAATAACACCTATAATTTATAGTATTTGGTACACATATAAAAATATACAGAATATCAATAAAAAGACCTTTTTTTTCCAGACTACTTACCTGACAAATGCTTGCAATGAATTATTAGCCATGAAAAGTAGCACAATTCAGAAAAGCACTTTTGGCATTGTCAGGCTTGGGAAACAAGTTAGTGCTAAGATACAAGCTATTTTACTAACGAGTCACAGTACATTTTGATACCAAGGTTTAGTTTTTAAATTAAAAACAAAACCAAAAGAACCCTCAGGCGGCCACTAATACATGCATTTCTCTGTACCAGAGACTGAGATGGTTCTGCGTTGCACGTTATACAATTTCATTACTTTGGATTATCCTCTCTGACAATGCATCACGTAGTGTCCACAATTGCTCAAAGCTAAGAAAATAAATGATCTCTGGAGGTCATATTAGATCATACTAGCATTTTATCATGGTGCCAAACTTGAGTTTTACTCCCTAGCCCCTTCAGGGCTAGGTCCTGCAGGGAGCACAGTCCCCAGACATGCATGCATATGCACGTGTGTGTGTACACACACACATACACACAGAGCCATGGAATGGAAGGTTAAGTTTATCTACCACTGCTTCCTTCCCAAAGTCAGAGGTTTGGACTGTTCAAGGGGAATGAATCCCCTCACTGCAATTACCAGGCCTCATTAAGAGAAAAATAATATTTTAGCAGATAGGATCTGATCCGCCCTTTCTTAGGTTTCTGCAAGTTACACACAGTTTTTAACAAAATGCGTAAGGAAAAGTATCAGAGAGAATTTTACTTCAAAAGGGGCTACCACCATACTAATAAGTGCCCCTCTCCTATCCATCCAAATATGGTGAGCAAATCATGTTCTTGCTCCATATGCAGAAAATAATACCCAAACATGGTGGGCAAAGTGTGTGCTCACTCCTCAGCCAAAATTAAGTTCCTTATGTGCTTTCTGGAGAGACAAATAAGAAGCTAAACATTCAGAACTAGCAATTAAAAGCACCACAAATAACAGAAAATGTAAAAATCACGGTTAGTAAATAATATCTCAAAAAGGAGCGCATGAATCCTGGGATAAGGAAAGCTTTGGTAACTTAATCTATTATCATTGATAAGTATCGTGTCCTGGAACTCTAGGATATCACAAAATATCATTTAATTTATACAACCGCTAGATGCCTGAGGGAAAAACAAGCAGAAAACACGTTCAGCTCCCAGTTTTCAGTAGTGGTAGAGGTAGGAGTGGAGACTTGCCCCAGGAGCTGGCAGCTCTTGCAGGAGATGCCGACTGAGGCCTGGGCGTTGCCAGAGCAACCTCGACCACCCCCATGCCTATAAAAAATCAGCCTGGGGAGCACGAGCAACCAGGAGTGCTGCCAACAGAGTGGGCGAACAGGGCATGGTGCGGCGGGGCACACGGGAAGGGCATGGTCACCCTACCAGCTCAAGGTTGCAAGTTCAGTTGGTGGTCATCACCCTCTCAGAAGGAGCTTAGCTATGGTATCCACCCAGCAGAAAGCCACGTCCTGTGCACTCGCCAGAATGGATATGGCAACCCAGACAGAGCTCCCATGAAAACATGCAGCTGTCCAGGTCTCAGGCTGCAGGGTGTGCCAGAGCCTTTCACTGGTAACGGATGGCGGTAGTGAGAACAGCTGTGTGAGGTGTGACCAGGTGGACGATCTGCTCGGCCTGGTGGCAGAGCTACAAGAGGAAGTAGAAAGGTTAAAGAGCATCAGGGAGTCTGAGAAAGAGAGAGACTGGTGGAACCATGCTCTGCCCTCCCTGAGACAGAAACAGGAACAACTACCAGAAAAAAAATAAGACCAAGGGGATCCTGTATCCTCTGCCCGCCAGGCTGAAGGCAGTAGCTTAAAGGACAGGAGAAAATGGAGGCAAGTCCGCGCTCGGGGTGGCAGGCGAACTCCCTCCTTGCCCACCTCGCTTTTCCAGGTGCCTCTGTACAACAGGCATGAGGCTCTGGACATGGAAAGCCAGTCAAAGGATGATGTGGATGACAGTCCATCTACACCAGAGGTGTTGCCAAGGTCAGAAAGGCCTACCCCCTGTATCATGACTACCTCCATAAGGAAGAAAAGACAGGTTATAGATGTAGGTGACTCACTTCTGAGGGGAACGAAGGGTCCAATATGCCGGACAGACCCTCCTTTTAGGGAACTCTGCTTCCTCCCTGGGGCCCAGGTTAAGGGCATCACTAGGAAACTTCCTAGCCTGGTACAGCCCTCGGACTATTAGCTATTACTGCTCTTCCATGTGGGTGGCAACGAAGCCACAACACGTAGTCCAAGGGTGATCAAAAGAGACTTTCAGGGCCTTGGGACAGTTGGTAAGGGAATCTGGAGCACACGTAATTTTTTCCTCTCTCGTTCCAGTTGTGGGCAGCAACATTGGAAGAAACAGACAGGTCCAGTCTATTAATACATGGCTCCGTGGCTGGTGTGTCACTACCACCATTTTGTGTTTTTCGATAATGGGATGGCCTACACGGCACCAGGCTTGCTGGTGTCAGATAGGATTCACCTTTCTCAAAGGGGGAAGAGGGTCTTTGCTCACAAGCTAGTGGGGCTCATTGACAGAGCTTTAAACTAGTCTTGAAGGGGGAGGGGGATAATATCAGGCTTGTCCGTGACAAGCTGTGGGATGACATGTCAAGGTTAGAGGGACGGGGTGCTAGTGAGGGCCCTCAGCCTGTTGCTCTGAGATGTGCTGGCCACGCTGCAGCACACTTCAAGCCCTATGGAGATGAGCCAGGGGCTCCTGAGGTAACAGGAGCCAACAGGGAAACACCAGTGAAATACCTCAAAGGAATTAAGGGGTGTTCCTCTAAGAAGGCAACATGGCTGACAGCCCAGCTGAAGTGCCTTTACACCAATGCACACATCATGGGCAACAAACAGGAGGAGCTGGAAGCCACCGTGCTGCTAGAAAGCTATGACCTAGTTGTCATTACTGAAATTTGGTGGGATGAATCCCATGACCAGAGTGCGGCTATCGATGGCTACAGCCTGTTCAGAAAGGACAGGTGAGGAACGAGGGGTGGAGGCATTGCCCTCTACATCAAGTAATGAACAGAGTGTGAAGAGCTGTCTCTGAAGAATAGCCATGAGCAGGTTGAAAGCTTATAGGTAAGAATTAGAGACCAAGGCAACAAAGGAAACCTTGTGGTTGGTGTCTACTACAGGCCGCCCAATCAAGGGGAGCCTATTGTTGAAGCTTTCTTACACCAGCTACAGGAGGCATTGTGCTCGCAGGCTCTCATCCTGCTGGGGGACTTCCACCACACTGACATCTGCTGGAAAAGTAGCACAGCAAGCTACAGGCAATCCAGGAAACTCCTGGAATGCATTGAGGATAACTTCTTAAGCCAGGTAATAGACAGCCCTACCAGAGGGGTTGCGATACTAGACCTGTTGGTCACCAACACAGGTGAGCTAATTGGTGACGTCAAGATTGGAGGCAGCCTGGGCTGCAGTGACTGTGCACTGATGGAGTTCGCAGTTCTGAGCAATATGGGTCAGGCGAAAAGTCAGGACCCTGAATTTTAGGAAAGCAAACTTCCAGCTGTTCAAGGAGTTAGTCAATAGGACCCCCTGGGAAACTGTCCTCAGGGACAAGGGAGCAGAACAGAGCTGGCAGATCTTTAAGGACGCTTTCCATAGAGCGCAAGAGCTCTTGATACCCAGGTCTAAGAAATCAGGAAAGGAAGGCAACAGACCAGCATGGATAAGTCGAGACCTTCTGGCCAAACTAAAGGGCAAGAAGGAAATGCATGGGCAGTGGAGGCAGGGACAGGTGTCCTGGGAAGAGTGCAGGGATGCTGCCTGGTTGTGTAGGGATGGGATCAGGAAGGCCAAGGCACAGCTGGAGCTGAACTTGGCAACAGATGCAAAGAATAATAAGAAGGGCTTCTATAGGTATGTCAGCCAGAAAAGGAAGGTCGAAGAAAGCGTACCCCCCATGATGAGCAAGACTGGCAAACTGGTTACAACAGATGAGGAGAAGGCTGAGGTACTCAACAATTTCTTTGCCTCAGTCTTCACTGCCAACCTCTCTTCCCACACCTCTCGAGTGGATGGATCACAAGACAGGGACTGGGGGAGCAAAGTCCCTCCCACTGTAAGAGAAGATCAGGTTTGTGACCAGCTGATGAACCTGAATATACACAAGTCTATGGGACCTGATGAGATGCATCCCAGAGTCCTGAGGGAGTTGGCTCATGTAGTTGCCAAGCCACTCTCCATGATATTTGAAAAGTCATGGCAGTCAGGTGAAGTTCCTGGTGACTGGAAAAAGGGAAACATTGCACCCGTTTTTAAAAAGCATAGAAAGGAGGACCCTGGGAACTACCGACCTGTCAGCCTCACCTCTGTGCCTGGGAAGATCATGGAACAGATCATCCTAGAAGCTATGCTAAGGCACATGGAGGACAGGCAGGTGATTCAAGACAACCAGCATGGCTTCATTAATGGCAAGTCTTGCCTGACCAACCTAGTAGCCTGCTATGATGGAGTGACTACATCAGTGGACAAGGGAAGAGCTACAGATGTCATCTATCCGGACTTCTGTAAAGCCTTTGACACGGTCCCCCACAACATCCTTCTCTCTAAATTGGAAAGATATGGATTTGATGGGTGGACTGTTCAGTGGATGAGGAATTGGTTGGATGGTCACATCAAGAGGGTAGTGGTCAACAGCTCAATGTCCAGATGGAGATCAGTGACAAGTGGTATCCCTCAGGGGTCTGTATTGGGACCACTACTGTTTAATAACTTCATCAATGACATAGACAGTGGGATCAAGTGCACCCTCACCAAGCACCTACACCTTCAGACGACACCAAGCTGAGTGGTGCAGTTGACATGCCTGAGGGAAGGGATGCCATCCAGAGGGACCTGGACAAGCTTGAGAAGTGGGCCCATGTGAACCTCATGAGGTTCAACAAGGCCAAGTGCAGGGTCCTCTGCACCTGGGTCGGGGCAACCCCTGATATCAATACAGGCTGGGGGATGAAGGGATTGAGAGCAGCTCTGCAGAGAAGGACTTGGGGGTACTGATGGATGAAAAGCTGGACATGAGCCAGCAGTGTGCACTTGCAGCCCAGAAGGCCAACCATAGCCTGGGCTGCATCAAAAGAAGCATGGCCAGCAGGTCGAGGGAGGTGATTCTGCCCCTCTACTCTGCTCTGGTGAGACCCCACCTGGAGTACTGCGTCCAGCTCTGGAGCCCTCAGCACAGGAAAAGCATAGACCTGTTGGAGCAGGTCCAGAGGAGGGCCACAAAAATGATCAGAGGGATGGAACACCTGTCCTATGAAGAAAGGCTGAGAGAGTTGGGGTTGTTCAGCCTGGAGAAGAGAAGGCTGCAGGGAGACCTTATGCAGCCTTTCAGTACTTAAAGGGGGCTTATAAGAAAGACGGGGACAGACGTTTTAGCAGGGCCTGTTACAATAGGACAAAGGGTAATGATTTTAAACTAACAGAGGGTAGATTCAGACTAGATATAAGGAAGAAATGTTTTACAATGAGGGTGGTGAAACACTGGCACAGGTTGCTCAGAGAGGTGGTAGATGGCCCATCCCTGGAAACATTCAAGATCAGGTTGGACAGAGCTCTGAGCAACCTGATCTAGTTGAAGATGTCCCTGCTCATTGCAGTGGGGTTGGACTAGGTGACCTTTAAAGGTCCCTTCCAACCCAAACTATTCTATCATTCTGTGATTCTGTGATCTCTTTACACAGTTATTTTCAGCCATGCCTTGCAAGGCATCTTCTTCCAAGGTGCAAACTCAAGTAAGAAAATTAAGAGGGAAAAAAAAGACCAAAAAACCTGAAAAAGATCTGAGCCGACTGTCAGCAGTATTCCTCAAGACTGTACTTCTGAACAGTACCTGCAAGGGCATGTAACAAGCTAGAGAGATGTAAAGGATGTAAAGTAGACAGAGACAGGCTCTTCTTGGTGACACCAAGTGGAAGGACAAGGGGCAATGGGCATAGACTGAAACACAGGAGGTTCCCTCTGAACATCAGGAAATACATTTTTACTGTGAGGGTGACTGGGCGCTGGCACAGGTTGCCCAGGGAGGTTGTGGAGTTTCCATCCTTGGAGATATTCAAAACCCAGCTGGACAGAGTCTTGGGCAACCAGCTCTAGGTGGCCCTGCTTGAGCAGGAGGTTGGACCAGACAACTTCCAGAGGTGCTTTCCAACCTCAGCCATGCTGTGATTTTGTGAAAATGGAAGAGAAGAAACCAGAAAGGTAATTTCCATGTGTAGGAAACAAAAATAGGAAAACTTTCATATTTTTTTAAAAAGTACAACCCTATTTATCACAAGCCAAACAATGACATGAGTAAATAGGATAAAATTGGATTAACCTTGACAGACCTGCAGAACAATTGCTGTTGACATTGTAATTTTCCTGGGTCAGGCTGACAACATTAAAAAGTCATCTCTTCAGTCAAGGTTGTACAGATAAAATTCAAATGCATGCAAAAGACCAAGTAGGAAGGAAGCTTTGATCTCCCAAACTGAAAGGCAGGAATTGTCTTCTCAGAAAACGCTGCTGGGTCTTAATATGAAAAATGTAGATTTTGCAGGGCATCCTTCCCCCTGCGCGCACACACACTGCATCTGTGTGCCCTGCTCACTTCTGCACTCCCTCACTTCACTCCAGCGCACTGAGGGGCAGTGAAGGTTAATTATATTTGCACAGGCAAGTGGCAAAGCTGCATCAAGAGACACTGGGGGACATACAGGTGGCTAAACGAGACTGTCTGACCTGCACAATATTAGTGTTGATGAGGTATGGAAAAGGGAAAACTCATTTGGGTTTAGGGGAGCTTGACGGCATTGCAGGAGGAAAATGGGTGTATTTTTGCAATGCATGAACACACCACGGTGCTGTAGCATAGCCAGAGCATGCTGTAGTTTACCTTCACTGGTGCTGAACTAAATCAAAATAGAACCATAGTTTTCCCTGTATTGTAGGGTGTTAGAACTTCTCCAATGGACTATCCAATCCAGCAGAGCTCTCCGATGCTCATACTTGGCTAACCTCAACCTGCCCTAGCCACGGGGAGCTCGCTCAAGTGTGAATCCAAGTACACTTTATTGCAGTGTGTAGTTACACTTGAACTAGCATAATTTAAGTGTAAAGTGGCAAGGAATGAGAACCCAACCTCTCCCTGGGCTTAGCCTTCTCTTCTGCACAGTTTATATGTAACACTGCCTTCAGAAGAGGTAGAGTCTTTTTTCCTTTTGAAACAACAGATCATGTTCTTTCTCAAGGACCACAAACATCTTCAATTAGAAATGCTTCTAATACACTCTGGAAGAGAAAAATGTGAAATATTACCATTTCTTCATTTCGCTGCCAAGATCGACGGTTTTGGTTCTCTGTTTATTGTGCCAATTATAACCTCTAATGTCCAGAAAAAAATATGTTATTGCCTTCCTTGCAGTACCTTAAATGATAAGGCAGAACATCAACTGCTGCAAGATTCTTTTATGATGGTAAAATTCCTCCAGTTATTTTCTGTCCATCTGAAGTGCAATTAAAAACACTGTTCCATGGCTACAAGTGTCATTCCTGAGTATATACCACACCATTTCCAAACACAGCTAGAAAAATTGTTATTTGCAGTATTATGTGACCAGATTCCATTCCCTTTATTTGATCTAAATTGAATTCTGTGCTACAGGCTGACTTAAATGAGGCCGTAAAGTTGCTTGAGGAGTAGCATCCAGCTCTACAAGAGTAAAAACAAAAAAACTGTCAAAGGAACTTGAAAGAAAAAGAAAAAAGGAAGAAAAAAGCCTGAGAAACTCCTTCTTGAGGAATGCCATATCACAAAGTGCACAGACAGCACAAGCTGCATGCAGTAATGATGCCTAACCCTAGTGTATATCCAAGAGTAGAGGGGAAAGGGAGATTCTTGTAACTATCTCCTCAGTCTATACAGAAATCACTAACGATCGGTTTCAGGTACTTGCCCGTGCAGAAATAAATTTGCCAGCTGCTTTGGAACCTGTCTGAAGAAAGGCACTATATAAACATAAATCATTAATGAACTGAGTGACCTCATCCTTGGGTAACTAGAGAAGCATAAAAACAGCATGCTGTAGAGGTAGAAAGTCTTCTAGTCAGCAGTGCCACGCACCAGCAGGCAGCAAACATAAGAGCATCAATCCTGATGCCATAGCAGATTCCTTTCAACAGGCTTTGTGTTTTTATCTCAACCACCACAGGTCATCGGTGGCAAAAAGCAGAAGCTTCTGAGGACAAACAAGTGCACAGTTCAATAATTAAGAAGAGGATCCCTGTCTCGTCTCTTCGTTTCATCCAAGACTTGCCTGAAGTGAAGCATTTGACAGAAGTAAAATACATTTTGCTCCCTTTAAAAACACAAAAATAGTCATTGCATCTAAGCTGGTAAATGATGTAAAGCTGTTAACAGAGACCACCATGGTCCAACCTGTGGCTTGCAGCAACGTCCTGGGGAAGATGGGGACCAAATGTACAAACAGAAACTCTGCTTAAGTAACCACCAGCTCCTCCAGCCTCAGAGAGTGACGGGAACTACCTCCACATGCAACGCAGCAGGAGCAGTCCAGCTTTTTGGGGCTCTGTCCGTGCTTTTCAGCCCTGCTCCCTCACCTTTCAACATCTATGACTGCAGCTGCTCCAGCCCAACTCACTCCCCGGCCCATTCACATGCTGGTAGCATGGAAGACACAGTAGGCAAAGGCTGCCAGGAAAAGTCAGGAAAGAGGGTAGCTGCTGGCACAAAGATAAGGAAAATGCCTCTTGCACAGGGGTAAACCTGCTGCTACACAAAATAAGGAGTGATCATAGGTCCGAAGTACCCAGATCCAGGTCGTGTGAGCTCAAGGTTGTGGTGCTTGACAGAGACTTTTGCAGTCCCTAGCACAAAAAATTCAGTTACACCAAACTGTCCTGATAATTGCCGGTTTCTTAATGGCATCAACAGCAGTTCTTTAAAGGGAGTTTAAATGAGGACAGGATGGTGACTTTGCAAGACCTTCCAATGAGGTTGTTCAATGTACAAGCATCACCACTGAGGGAAAACAAACAGAGGAAACAATTATGAGAAAAAAGGAAAAAAAAAGAGAAATTTATTTGTCTGGCTGGCTCCTCTGGCGGAGCAGAATAGATGTTGTCTCTGGTAAAGTGATTCGAATGAGCCAGTGCTTCCCTGGACAATTCTTTGGGGCCAGCAGCTCTGTAACTGACATGCTATTTTTTTTCTTCTCTGTAGAGAGAAGTGACAGAGAGAGCACTTCACTTCCAGTCTTCATCCTGCTAACAGCAGTACATGGGGAGGAAACTCAGCTGAGCATCATGCCAGCTTCATGCAATGATTTTAGCTGACAAGTGGTCTAAGATGCCTTTGCTGCATGTGTTAAGAACTTGTTTTCCAACTAGCTATACAAGCAACTCAAACATTGTACATTTCCAGCTTGTTCAAGATAGTTTTTCAGCCTGTTCTAATATGACAATTTGACCCTGAAACTGTGGTCGATGGTTACTGGCAGCCCAGTATCTTCATCCTGATAGGTGTTTTGGCTTTCTGTCACGTTGTGATTCACATCTACCTCTCTCATACTGATGTATTGTTGCTTAGGTGGTAGCAAATGGCACAGAAGAGTTTGTGCTTTTCCCCTCTCTTGTACTTCTGTTATCTGGAAATTAAGAAGTGGGATTGCACAGAGACTTGGCACTATTTCCCTGCAAGAAATTCATATGCAAAAAGCTACGTTGTCCAGGCAAGATTAATTTTACTTTAGTGATAATCAATAGTTTCATCCCTGAAGAGTTTTTAACCTTCTAAATCTTCTCTCTCACATATAAAAAGAGTGACAAAAAATGGGGTGGTGAGGGACAACAGTTTCCCTAATTGCTTCTAGTTATCATAAGGGTATAAAACATGAGGTGTGCAATATGAGGTGTGCAAACCTCAAGAGATGAGAAGTGGGAAGGAAGGAAACCATTTGCTGTACAAAGATTTGACAGTCTTCTATCAAATACAAGGATATGTTGTTTCATGCTCAGGACTTTCAACGCTTGTTGTGTTTATTTAATAAAGAGCCACATGTAGTGAAAAACAGAAATTCCATTGGTATTTATGAATCTAGTTCTGTAAAACCATAATAAAAGCAAAAATCTCAAAGGAAGTAAGAAAAGTCACTTAAAAGAACTTGAAAGCATTAATTGTATTAAAGCCCTAATTCGTGCATATCACGACTCTCTAGCTTATCCTCTTCTTGAAACAACCCACACCAAGTACCATGGAACATTTTTTCTTTCAATTCCATGACACTTCCATATATAAATTTTTCAGCAAGCACATCAATACCTGTGCATTTGACAGGTAGAACTGCCCCTTATCTGCAGCGAAGTTCCCAAGCCTTTTACCAGCGATGATAAGTAATACCCAAGGTAAAATATATGTGTGCATAAAAATACATATATACACCCACTCAGGTACACACACACGATCAATCTTCAGGTTTTTACAACACATTAAAAAAAGCTTAAAAATTTAAGGAATATTTACTTGCCTTTCACAACTTGATCTAACCCAAAAATAAATACAAAGTTCTCAGCATTAGCCAGAAGAATTAAGTAAAACAGTTAATAGGGCAAAAGACCCTCTACACAGCTTAAACTAATTAATATACATTTAAATATCAGATGAGGACTTAAATAACTGCTCTGTTAGAAATTCTGTCTTTTTCCCCCTTCATATAAGTAGGAGGCATATCTTGGAACATACTTGGAAAATGCCTATTTGGCATTTGTGGTTTTGTTGAATTAAACAATGGAATAAAAAATAATTTTAAAAGCGCTTTTTTTGTTTTTATTTTCTTTTTCTTATCCCAAACTGTAAGGGCTTCCTGCTAGGTCTTTTTTCATGTCAGGAAATGCATGCTGAATTTTATATAGTTATTCAAAAAGTCATCCTTTGATAATTGTAGTGAGATATAACTCCAGTTCCTAGAAAAGACGAATGTGCACTGCTTATTATTCAGTGTCATGCTTTTTCTTCACTTAGATAGCTCTATCTCCCAGAAAAGTGAAGCAATAGATGAATAATGTTATTGTGTTTATTTTTCAAATTGGAAAATGAATCTTTTGCGGAAGCTATTCTTATAAAAAGAAATACATATTAGATGTAAAAGCCCTTTTAACAAGTAACTAATTGTAAAATTACTTATTTTATTTTAATTGGAATTTATTAATACTATCTATATCATAGCATTTAATAGATTCTTCTTGGATGCTTTTCTAATCATAAGTTATCAGAAGAAATCCTCTGGATGAAGTTTGTTGCAAACACTAGACATTCTATCAAGTCAGTGACATTGCAAAGCAGTTTAGGTACTCCTTGTCAGGTATGGCTGGTTGTGCAACCCATCACCACCTCCAGCATGACAGACAGAAAATACATGTAGAGTGAAAGAAATGAAGCTGTGAAGGTGCAGCATAGCGACAGCAGTACATCTTGGTCTTTGCTTTTTGCATTTTGATACACTGAATAAGGTTTCACCCCGGCAGATATTTTCACTCACCCAGAAACCTTTATGTTTTCTCTCTCCACGTGAAAAGAAGTACAGATTAGGAAGTCTTCCTATGTTATTTTTGAATGTCCTAGGTTATGGTTGCTCTCATTACATGGTTTGCATGTTCTGCTGGATAAGCATTAAGTCTTTTTGTAAGCTTGAGAAGTATTCGACATGTCTTTGGAACTGCTGCTATCGCAGCAACAAATTGTGACAATCGTACTGATTAGCGCTATATTTCTCATACTTTTCCACAACAACCTTAAAGGGGCATCTTTGCCAACGAGACAGTAGAAGGTAAGTATGTTGACTGTCAGTAGTAGAGACACTTAAATCCACTTACTTTCTCTCAGTGAGAAAGTGCCTAGAGCAAGAAACGGGCAGAAATTTGAAAAAAAAAACAGCTTTCAAGTAGCATGACCCAAACGGAGATGAAAAGAGATGGGAACAAAGACTGTTGTGAATCTTCTGTGGACAGTTATGCCCTACCTGGCATTTCCAGCATCACAACAAACTGAGACCACAGCTTCTCTGGAAGAGCAGGTTCTCCTGGTAGAGCTCAGAGACCTCAGTAAAACCCAGCATCAGCTCAGTCACAGCCTCCACAACTACAGAGCCAGGTCACATCTTGCAGAGTGTGATGTGTGTATAACACAAAGCAGGATGCTTTTTAAAGAATTGGGCCCTCATTTAGTTGTTGTATCAGGATGCTTTTTGGGTAATTAAACAGCAACATATATTTGTGCCAAACAACCAAAATCTTGAGTTTTGAAATGTTTATTGGATGTCTGTGTATTGGATGAGCCTGGGAAGAAGGGGGTGGGAGGAAGGTGGTTTAGTTTTTGTCTTTCTTCCTTACCATCCAACTCTATTTTTAATTGGCAATAAATTAAATTAATCTTCCCCAAGTCAAGACTGTATTGCCTGTAGCAGTAATTGGTAAGGGATCTCCCTGTCTTTATCTTGACCCACAAGCTTTATTTTTCACCTTATTTTCTCTCCCTGTCCTGTTGAGGAGGGAAAGTGAGAGAGCGGCTGGGTGGGCACCTGGCTGAGGTCAACCCACCACAGCTTGTTATTGAAGGGCAAAAGGCTCTTCGCTGCCAAGGAAGTATTCCAAGTGTAGATTCATTTTTAGTTGTGTCCTTTTAAATCCAGAGATCCCAACTCTTTCTCATAAAACTTTCAGTGCACTCATCTAGTATTCATTTGTATCTTCATTTTTCCCCTTTTCTGAGAGCAATGCAGGGATTATTCAGTGCTATCTTTTCTCTAGAGCAAAATGAAAGCAATATTGGGCACCAAAAAGGACCCAGTTACAAAGCCTTTTTCCAGATGTTTAGAAACAGTTCAACAGTTTGGTATTTGTGATACTGGTATGTTGTCACATCAAAAAATAAAAAATGTTGCAATAATTTCCTGCATTATTTCACTTCAGTATTTCAGTATATTGCCCAATGGTAAATAAATAATTTCTCGGTGGTGCTGGAATGACCGAATGCTCACTATGCTACTAGGAATTAAGAAATCCAGCTGATGTAAGTAGTTAGATTTGAGACAACTCTTAGAAAATAAAGAGAGGAGTTGTTCAAACAAATGAGCAGGGAGGCAAAACTAATGAGACCAGAATGCCAGCTACAGAAGCTGCATGTATATACCAACAACAGGAAACATGGGGGGTCTGCTATGGAAACAAAAGCAGGTGAGCAAATAGAGTACCGGCACTGATACCCCACTGCAAGCAGATGAATCATTTGGCTAAAATTGGGAAAGTTCTTTTCAACATCTGTTTTAAAATAAAATGTCTAAGAAGCTTTCACAAGATTTTTGTATTCTCTATTTCAGTTTCCAAGAAGTACCAAAATACTACCAGAAATGTTACTCCCAGAATATTGCTGCTAGGATCTTAGAATAGAATTCCCAAAAATTTTACATGAAAGCATGGAGTGAATGTTTCCAGATTGTTCCATCTTTGTTTTAGGTTCAATGAGCTTAAATAACCAGTCTAGCATGCATGCCTAAGAAAAATGCAACTTCAAGTCTTTGATAAGTCCATCTGCCCTTGATATTAAAAAAAAATTATTCTTTACACTGGAATAATGAATGTTGGAAAACACTCAAAATGTTATCAAAAGACAGCTTGAGAGGAAGAAAAGATTGTTTGTTTGAAACAAAAAAGACCCATCTGAGAACTTCTAAGTTTCAATAGCAACACAGATAGTTTAAAGAAAAGACATGCTGACAAATGAAAAAAATATGGTCCTCCTTAACTGTCAGTTTGGTTGTCTTCTACTTAGAAGTAAAAGCCTAAGAATTTGTCCACAGCTTACTGTCCACCAAATCAGATAATATTGTTTGACATAGCAGGAAAAAGAAGTCAATTTCTTAGTTTACATAAGAAGCTCTATATATTCCTATTGACAAATGCTACAGCCTGTGTCATACTAAAACTAAAGATTATAGAATTGTATCCATCCAGCTTAATTTACTGCATTCATTTTCTTTGGAGTCAAATTACATCACATTAAATTGTGTTACAGTGTGTAAAATTGCGATAACATTTCAATGGTTTGGTTTAAATGGAACCAGTGGACTTGCTCTGTACTAGTCATGGGTAGGAAAGGCACACTTTGCTTGCACGGTTTAATCAAAATCATCATACTTCCCTCTACCCAACATAGAGTACTAATCTTCATTTTTTACCATTCTTCCCTGGCACAATTTTTTTGCCATATTATTAGGGACTTACTGTTCAGTCAATGATGTCTATATTTGTGATTAGTAGGCATAAAAATGGCACATCTAGAAGGCTGAAAGTCTTTCTTTCACAAAATGGACATGACACAAGTAGTGACAGCCGGATCCACCCTGCATTTGAAACATCTGGGACATCTCCACTTATTATAGCAATTCGTTTCACAGTTCTACTGTAACCTTCCTTCATTCTGGACACTCTTGCGAGGAGTGCTGACTCCACACTGTAAAGCAACAATATGCCAGCACTCGTCTTCCAAGATCTGAACAAAACCGACAAATCACGTCACACTGATTGAATGTATTTTTATATCAAAAATATTGGGATGCAACTCTTCCAGGTAAGTGCCAGTGCATTCCCTGTAGAGTTCTTGGGCTTTTCTCTTGTACTTCAATAGGTACTCTTCTAGAAAATAAGCAACTGAAGATGATGCCAGACTCTCTTAAATTTAACAGGTCTTAGAGTAACTTGGACAGAAGCTTAATACATTCCTATAGAGCTCTGTTTCATGCTATTAAATTAATAGATTTTTTCCTAGAAAAGAAGGATACTTCACTGAATTACATTTTGATCAGGAAAACAAGAGA